>PVJN01004352.1:50622-91293 GCA_004026805.1 Lasiurus borealis | reverse complement strand
CTCATGGAATGTTGTAGTTAAGTAAACTCTATTTACGAATTAACTCCCTCGTTCCTTAAGCTTTAGCTAACTAAGCAAGCAACCTTAAACAAAGCTAGAAACAATTCCAGTAAAACTAGGGGGGTCGAAGTGCTGAGGCAGCTCACTTTGTGAACGCTTGCCTTCCCGGGACTTTGTCAAACCGAGACCGCCCTCGACATATATTCATAAGGGCTAAGAGTTATTTAGGAAAAACTATTCAAAGATCATTTTTTGTAATGAATGTATCATTGCCCATCTGGAGGATAGTTATAATTTGCAAGAGGATTCTATGGTATTCACCTGTTTTGTCAAACATGCCATGTGATATAAAGCTAATTAAGATTTCAGAATGTATATTTTAAAAGATATTGACACACTAGAATCAGGGATGGAAACTCATTCAGTGAGGTTGAAAAGCATGAACACAGAGTTCCACCTTAAATCAATACTTCTATTTCTCTCTAATGTTTCCACAGAGACAGAACGTCACAAACAAGTAATTGTATATTTCCCTTGCTGTCTAATATTTTATCCTAAACACTGACAAAAACTTGAATTTTTTTTTACAATACACTCAATTTTTTTCACTTTATTTATTTTTATTATTTTTTAATTAATTTTTTATACATATCTTCCCATTGCCCCCCCTCCCTACCAGGCATACCTCAACCCCCCCCCAGTGTCTATGTTCATTGGTTATGCTTATATGCATGCATACAAGTCCTTTGATTGATCTCTTATCTACCTCACATTTTAGTTGACAAAACGTTTTTTATTTAGAAAACATATTTGAATTAATTCCTATTCTCAAAACTATAGATAAGTTAAAAAATACATAATTGTCTAGAATCACAGAATTCAGGACATTTATTCCAGTTCCCTTGTTTTACAGATGAAGAAATTGATCCTAATCTTATATTTTATGATACATAACCTCTCTTAATCTAAATATATAAAGTGAAGAGTCCAAGTTTTGAAAACCACTATCATACAAAAGGCTTCCATACTCTTGCTAATATAATTATTTAATTTAAACTCTTGATTTTTTTACTGTGTTACATGTATATATATCTCCCCATTGCCCCCCTCCCTCCCAGGCATACCCCAACCCTCCAGTGTCTATGTTCATTGGTTATGCTTATATGCATAGATACAAGTCCTTTGATTGATCTCTTATCTACCCCACCTCTTCTTAATCTTCCTGCTATAATTTGACAGTCTATTTGATGCTTTACTGCCTCTGTATCTATCCTTTTGTTCATCATTTTACAATGTTCTTTATTATACACAAATGAGTGAGATCATGTGGTGCTTCTCCTTCATTGACTGCCTTATTTCACTAAGCATAAGGCTCTCCAGTTCCATCCAAGTTACTGCAAATGGTAAGAGTTCCTTCTTTTTAATGGCAGCATAGAATTCCATTGTGTAGATGTACCACGGTTTTCTGATCCACTCATCTGCTGATAGGCACCTAGGCTGTTTCCAAATTGTAGCTATTGTAAATTGTGCTGGTAAGAACATAGGGGTGCGTAAATCCTTTCTGATTGTTGTTTCTAGTTTCTTAGGATAAATTCCTAAGAGTGGGATTGCTGGGTCAAATGGGAGATCCAATTTTAGTTTTTTGAGGAAACTCCATACTGTTCTCCACAGTGACTGCACAAGTCTGCATTCCCACCAACAGTGCACAAGGGTTCCTTTTTCTCCCATCCTCGCCAACACTTGTCGTTTGTTGATTTGTTGATGATTGCCATTCTGACAGGTGTAAGATGATATCGCATTGTCGTTTTGATTTGCATCTCTCAGATTAGGGACTTTGAACATGATTTCATGTCTCTCTTGGCCTTCCTTCTGTCATTTTTCGAAAGGGTTCCATTTAGGTCCATTGCCCATCCTTTTATTAAGTTGTATAAGTTGTCTGTAGATGTTGGAGATTAAACCTTTATCAGTGATAACATTTGCAAATATGTTCTCCCATACAGTGATCTTTCTTGTTGTTTTGTTGATGGTTTCTTTTGCTGTGCGAAAGCTTTTTATTTTGATGTAGTCCCATTTATTTATTTTTTCTTTAGCTTCCATTACCTTTGGAGCAGTATCAGTGAAGAAGTTCTTTCGGCATATGTCTGAGATTGTGCTGCCTGTGGATTCCTCTAATATTTTGATGGTTTCCCTTCTAATGTTTAATTCCTGTATCCATGTTGAGTTTATTTTTGTATTTCGTGTAAGTTTCATTTTTTTTTCATGTATCTGTCCAATTTTCAGAACACCATTTATTGAAGAGGCTATTTTGGCTCCATTGTATGTTCATGCCTCTTTTGTCAAATATTAGTTGAGCATAGTGGTTTGGGTGTATATCTGGGTTCTCTATTCTATTACATTGGTCTATATGTCTGTTCTTGTGCCAGTACCAGGCTGTTTTGAGAACAGTTGCTTTGTAGTGTAGCTTGAAATCTGGTATTGAGATCCCACCTACTTTATTCTTCTTTCTCAGAATTGCTGTGGCTATTCATGGTCTTTTTTTGTTGCCGATGAATCTATGAAGAATTCTTTCTACGTCTGTGAAATATGTCGTTGGTATTTTAATGGGTAGTGCCTTGAATCTATAGATTGCTTTGGGTAGTATGGACATTTTAATTATGTTGATTCTCCCAATCCATGAGCATGGTATGCTCTTCCATCTGTTAACATCTTCCTCTATCAGAAACATCAATCCTAAATGACTCACTAGACCAGATGAAATTAATTGACATCTTCAGAACATTTCACCCCAAAGCCACTGGTTTAGGCTCAATTCCCTGGATTGGGCCTAAACTGACAGTCAGACATCTCTCAAGGGACCAGATTGGAGAGAGTACAGGCTGGACTGAGGAAACACTCGCCCCCCTCCACCCTTTCTCCACACCACCCGTGCATGAATTTCATGCACTGGGCCCCTAGTAGAGTTATAAGTATAGTTTATATTGTAATTTCTATATTACTTTTGTTCTCAATGAAACATGTATGAAGTCAGGAGTTGGTTCTCCAGTTCCAGTTCATTTAGAGAACTTAAAAACAGTTACTTATATCCTAGCCAGTTTGGTTCAGTGGATAGAGCATTGGCTTGCAGACCAAAGGGTCCCAGGTTTGATTCCCATCAAGAGCACATATGTCAGTTGCAGGCTACTCCCCTGCCCAGGCTCTGATCAGGGCACATGCAGGAGGCAACCAATCGATGTGTTTCTTTCACATCAGTGTTTCTCTCTGTCTTTCTCCTCTCTTCCCCTCTCTCTAAAAATCAATGGAAAAATATCCTTGGGTGAGGATTAACAACAACAACAAAAAACCCAGTGACTTAGCGATTGTACTTCTCTTGTATCCTTGACCATACAAGGATAGCTACTTGTATGATCAATAAAACACAGAAAAATAACTCAAAACTCGCTGGAAACTCTTCCCTGAGAACACTTCCCCAGTAACTTGCTATAATAAAAATATTATTAGGCCCCATGAGTGATATTTATTAAATGTAATAATGTCTAAGAGAGCACCTTGAAAATTATAGAGTATATATAATTATAATATTTGTATGAATGGATAGAAAATTCACTCTCATGTGTCCCTCTGGTTTATCATTGTAAAAGTTTGACATTTTTTGTAGTTTATTTCTTAAAAAGTTAGACTGTTGCATGCACCAAGACACCAACAATTACTGAGAATATTGCTAGAACATAAAAACTTTCTGATAGACACATTTTTTTTTCTTCTTTTGCTTTCAAATATGAATTATATGTAGTTTTAGGTTTGGATTTAAGGGTCTTGTTCATGAAAAAAAGTCACATGTGTGAACCACATGCTCCCAATTGGAAGAAATCAGTGAGAAGAAATGCATAGGGAATGAGAAAATGAAACTAAATTAAGTAGTATGGTTTTTATTTATAGAGACCACTATTTCCAGTTCCACACGTGCACTTGTTGGTGTGAGGCGAAGGATAAATACCGTAGTTCAGGCAGCAGTTTATAATTAGAAGGTCACTGGAGTTAAGAACCATGACTGTCCTCCACAAGGAATGACATTTTCAGTGCATTTACTTCAAGTATGTTCCCTACTCTTTCCTTTACTCTTTCTTGATTTTTCTTTCAGAAGAGCAGACGTGATGCTGAGACACAGGAATCACCACAGCAAGAAGAAAAGTGCCTGCCAATGAGGATTTTACAACTGCTGAGATGAGGATCAGAAATACCAACCCCAAGAACACATACAACATCTTGCTCCACTACCTTCGTAAAAGAGAGGAGATTCTCACATAAAAACAGCTTGTTTTTATTTTGGAGAAAAGACAAAAATCATTGGCTGATCGATACTTTTTGCCTTACAAACTTTGTTGGATCAGGAGACATAACCCATGGAGCAATTTCTTTCAGACTGGAGAGCCATATTTTAAGGAAGACGACACAAAACACAACAATGTTTTGGGATATCAGATGATGAATGGACACTAAGGGGAAAAAACAGGCTTTCCTGTGGCTTTGCAGAGCTGAATTTGGAGTACGTGTTTAAAGAAAACACAAACAAAAGACAAACAGAAGAAAGAAATTTTCATGGTTTTCAGACAAATATTTCAGTAGAAGTGATAATGGAGACCAAGGATAATCGGTAAATGAGTTAATGTTTTAAATTAGAGCCAGTTGCATTGAGATTTTTAAGGTTTTGTGGTTTTTCTAAATGAGACATAAGTAGACTAAAACAAATGAAAGGTTCTTGAGGTGAAAGAGAATCAACTATAGATACTTTATTTCTAATTGGAATTGCATAAGTAACATTTCAACCCAAGGCTTGGAAATCATTCCTTACATTTGGATTTTCTTTCTGCTGGGGTGACAGGTGTAATGGATAGTTGACTAGGTTACCACACTTTCTCTTTCATCAGATGTATATGTTAATGCCTTTTACTGAACATATGATTATTTGGAAAATATTAAATAAACAACTATAAAGTACTAAGAAATGTATCAAATAACCTGAGAAAAAAGAGAGCATTCTGCTTTTCCTTTTAAACTACAATGATAAAAGGTCATGCTTGCTCCCTTTCTCCAATTTAGTTGCTATTCTATAAGAACATATTTCTATTTTACAAGCTTGAGGATTTATGTACAAATATAATATACATTTATAATTACCTCTTAAATTTCTATGTGCTCTTCTTTTTCTTTTAAGCATATGACAAAAGACTTTTTCATTGATTTTGACTGTCATACTTAAGTAGAATGTCCAATAATTGAAATTTTGGTACCATAGACACCATCTTATTACCTAATGATATCAACAGAAAAGATTTATTTTCCCAAATTTGAAACATTGAAAAAAACTCAATAATTGTTCTTCTCTTTACCTTATGAAAAATATTAATTAGGTAGAGGAAGTAAGTATGACTTTTTCAACAGAACTTGCCTCTTAACAAATCAGAATTAATTTTGTGACTCTTATTTAAATATGTGAATGCAATCAGGTATTGATACTACTTAATGTGTTTAATTTTTATTAAAAAAAAATAGAATATTTTATTATTTCCTGTATTTTCTAATATTAGGAGAAGTATTCTGAGATGGATTTTCTTCCTATTACTGATGCTAAATTGTTTAAACATGAGAAAAATAATACTTATGTATTATCATACATGTTATATTACAGTATTTCTCTGGCTATTTCTTTTTACCTTCTTATGTGCTCCTATATAGTACTTTCCTTTTGGTTTTGAAAGTACATATTGTTTTTAAATTAGAGTTAAGCTCATTTTCATTGATCTTACCAGTAGGCTAATTTGTTAGAAATAATTTCATTTGTAATTTTAAAGATCAATGATTTATAGAATCATTGGTGCTTACAATAGTATAAAATTTCAACAAAAATCAGGATTGAGTTAAAGCATCTAACATGTTGGAAAAAAACAGCAGTTTAGATTGTCTTTGTAATCACTAAGTGATAAATTCAACTTATAGTTAGTAAAATATATAAATTAATTGAAGGCATCTTTGCAGAGTTTGCCATTACATAGGTTGGGTACCTTAGAATTTCTTCAAAACTTATAATTTACTTAAAGACAAATGTCAGTAGCTGGATATAGCAATATTTATGGATACATAGAATAGAGTTCATGGGTTAAGAATCGAACTATCAAATTAAGATTATTTTTATAAACATACTTTTATTAAGACCATAACCATGTAAAACTTGATTGCTTGGTCTCCTTGTTCTTGGGAGAAGATGGTAATTTTTAAAGGTAAAAAGGATCTAATGCGTGCTTCTTATCTCTGGGTGTTCTTTCCTGAGTTCTCATGAGTCTGTGGAGGCTAGTAGAGGTTTGCTCAGAGTCACAGCATGAACATGCAGGGTCTTCCCAGGGCACTGGCTTTATGTAACTATTTGTTGGGGAAAAAAGCTAGATTATCTAACTGATGAGCAATACAAAAATGTTGCCAAAATAAAGGCAGACATATTATTAAATATACCATCTGAATATTTAAGGTAAAAGTTGAGACAATCTCTAGTTGAAAGCCATTTTGGGATTGGTTCCCTCTCCACTGCTTTCAGGAAGATTCTGGAACATGAGTATGTGACAGTGCAGAAATCACATTTCAGGATATAGCAGGTGAATCAGATTTGGGGAAACTGCCCCTAGGATGCCAAGGAAATAATCCTATGCTAAGGGGCTTGATATATTTGGAATGGGTCCATGCTATAGCAATATCTAAGGACTCTTTTATGGGTCTCATTTGTAGATGAGAAAACTTAACTTACTAGTATGTGACTTGCTCAAACTCATATGGTTGACTAAAGAAATAAATTACTTTGACACTTGTAAATGGTAAGAAAGACTTTATTTAGGACTATTGTAATAGGTGTCAAGACCATTGCAGGAGGGAAGATAGAGCAGACTTAATTCTGAATGCAAAAAGGCAACTGGGGATTTATAGCCAAGATGCAGAGTGAGGGGAATCAGTAGATGACAACTTAATAAGAGGAGACATCAAGGGTAGAAAATATTTTATTATCAAATATTCCAATTGTCAATAAAAATAAAACACATTAAGTAGTCAATACCTATATGTACTTACATATTTAAATGACAATCAGTCACAAAATTAATTCTGATTTGGTAAGAGGCAAATTCTAATAAAAAGTTATACTTCCTCTGTCTAATGAATAAAAATTTTTGAAAGGTAAAGAGAAAAGCAAATCATAAGTTTTTTCAATATTTCACATTTGTTTAATGTTTCAAATGTTTAAACCAATTTAACAGGCAGGCCAGGATAATCAGGTGACAAAGGCGAGGGATGAAGATTTTGATTAGATATTGAGGATATCAGGCATCAAGGGTGAGAGATCTTGTTAACTTGACTGAGCAGGATTCTTGCTAAAATTGGGTTTGGCAGGTCAAAGATAAAGACTAAGGACAAGATCCTGTTGAGAAGAGGGTTCAGAGGAGCCTTCTGAAATTTGGTCAAAGAGAGAGTCTTGGTCATTTCAAGCTGTCAGGACTGGACCTGCATCTCTTGTGTCCTTCCAGGGTCCATCCAATGTGTCTGACTCTACATCTAACCGGGAATTGCAGTGTGGCAGTTTTACTTAAGATTTTCCAGACTTTTGTACTTAAAATCATTCATTCAACTGCATGTATTGAGCTTTTATTATGAGGAGGGGGGTGGGGCTAGAGGGTGTCCTTGGAATACATCAGGGAATGAAACTGACATAGATACTGATTTCTAAAATTTCTATTCTGCAGGGGAAGGTAGAAAACAAACAATAAATATAATCAATAATTAAACTATATGGGACCTATATAGTGAAACAAAATAAATGGTAGGCAAGGAGAATGAGTTGGGAGTCCAGTGGGTTATATAGGAACATGTGTCACAAATTTAAACAGCATGATAAAGATAGACCTCATGGAGAAGATGAGTTCTCAGCAAACACTTGAAAAAGGTAAGGGAATTAATCATAAACTATTTAGTGGAAGAATGTTCCAGACAGTGAAACAGGTGCAAAGCCCCTAGTTGGGGGCTTCTTGGTAACTTCCAAGAACAAGGAGGAGGATGGCATGCTGGAGTGAAGTGAGTGATATGTGGCTGAAGAGGTAGCTAGACTTCAGATCACAGAGAAGGAAATTTGAACTTATTGCAGGGTTTTAAGGAGTGATATGATCTGACTTATGTTTTTTCTTCAGTTAAATCTTTAAAAACTTGGAATATAGTTGATATACAATATTATATTAGTTATATTAATTTCCAATGTATAATATAGTGATTCAATATTTTTATAGTTTACAGTATGATCACCCCACTAATTTTAGTAATCATCTATTAACATTCTTTTTTAAAATATATTTTATTGATTTTTCACAGAGAGAAAGGGAGAGAGATAGAGAGTTAGAAACATCAATGATAGAGAGACATCGATCAGCTGCCTCTTGCACACCCCCTACTGGAGGTGTGCCTGCAACCAAGGTACATGCCCTTGACTGGAATTAAACCCGGGACCCTACAGTCTGCAGGCCGACGCTCTATCCATTGAGCCAAACCAGTTTTGGCTAACATTCTTATTTATAGTTATTTATTTATTTTTTTTAAAGAGAAAGAAAATGATATATAGATAGATAGATCTATTATCTATCTATCTATCTACCTATCTATCCATCCATCCATCCTTTGGTGCATGGGATGACACTCCAACCAACTGAGCTACACCAGCCAGGGTTGATTTAAAGTTTTAAAGGGCTGCCTCTAGCTACCATGTAGAAGTGCAGGGGTAGAAGAGGGAAACCTGTTAGAATTGTTATAATCATCTAGAGGAGGGTGGCTCTGGCCAGGGTCCTCGGGTGTTACAAGGATTTAGCTTCTGGCTCTGTGGTAGCTCATGTGTCAGTCTCTCAGTGAGGCTGTGAGAATATCCTTACCATCTAGCAGTATTGGAATATTGAATGCATTTAAAATGAGTAACAAAATGTTTATGATGGGTGCTGTGTCATATTTCCAACAACAATTAATATCTTGATTATCCAATACCAACCGGGTATCCAACAATTCAATTCTGACATTAACTATCCAGAGTTGGCATGGACCCCATAGGTTAAAGGTTCAGTCCTGCAAGAATGCCCCTACTTAAGGTGCTAGTCACAAATAGGATCCTCAGGTACCCAACTACAAACCAAGGATTCCCATGACCCTCTTCTTCAGGTTCAATAATTCACTGGAATGACTCAGAAAACGCTTTACTTACAATGACTATATTATTATAAAAGTTTGATTCAGGATCAGAAAAATGGAAGAGATACATAGGTCAGGATTTGCAGACAGGGGTCATGCAGGTCAAAATTTGGAGGCAGGGGTCTTGCAGAGCTTCTATGCCGTCTCCAGTTTTACCAACTTTTGAACACCTTGATATGTTCAACAACCTGAAAGTTCTCTTCGCATCATTTCAGAATGTTTCTCAGTTTCATTACTTAGGCATGTTTGATTAAATTGATAAAACCTTTGGTGACTGAACTCCATGTTTAGCCCCTCTCCTCTCCCTGAAGGTCATGGAGTGGGGCTGAAAGATCTAGCCCTCTAACCTCATGGTAGGGCCCTTTGGTGACCAACCCCTTGAGGCTATCTAAGAGCTCTGCCATCAGTTATCTCACTAACATACAAAGACACTCCCACCATTCAAATTCCAAGAGTTTTAGGAACTCTGTCAGGACATGAAGACAGAGACAAATATGTATATTTTATTATATCACATTAGAAGTAACAAATATTCAGATAAGAGAGCAGAGTTCAGTCTTCAGGAGAACAGGCAGATAAGCTGAGTCCAAGTATATGAAAAGTACGCCCAGAGAAGAGCAGGTGGGCAATAGAGAAGGCCAAGAAAATCAGGCAGCCCTGTCCTTCTATTCCTTCTGTGAGGGACAGGACTGAATTTAGACTTGGAGCCATGAATCTACTCTTAGAAACCCAGAAATAGAACCAGAATGACAGGCATCCAAAGAAAGAATGAGTGGATTAGGAAGTATTCCACATCTCCTACATTTCTGGCGCTGATAAGGTCAGTTAATATTTGTACCTATATCTCCATGGTTTCAAATCTTCACTTACTTGAGAAGATCTAACTCTCATGCTCTCTCTTCCACTTAAATTCTGCCCAGGCTATTTCTGGGCATCATCTGGGCAGTGACATCTCAGATGAGCTCAGAAATTTATTTGTTCATGTTTTCCCCACTTGAGTCTCTTTGTTAAGGGGACTTGAGGCTTCTGCAGCTGGTACCTCTGTCAGATATTATCCTCTCTATCCAACACAACCCTTGAGTCCAAAGCAATGCTGCAACTTGTGGATGGGGTGGTGAGGGAAGATGAATAGCTTCTCCTCAAGCCTATGCTGATATTGTTTTGTAAGATGGAAGCTGTGTTGCATGGACTTAGTCCTATCCAATATTCCATGAATACTGTGGCTTCACCTTTTGTCCTCATAGGCTCAAAATCTGTCTCATGTTCTTCTATTTTCTCTCTCTCTCTCTCTCTCTCTCTCTCTCTCTCTCTCTCTCTCCCCTCATTTCCTTAAATACCTCTGTATGTAAACAAAAGAAACATTCTCAACAAATATTCTCTCAGCTCCTTTAAGAACAAACAAATTGTGTAATTGAAGGAGTATAAACTTTTGAGTCAGATATTCTTGGATTGAATCTTAGTCATGTGGCCTTGAATAAGTTACCTGTTTTTAATAATATGGGGAAATCATGCCTATAATTATGTAAGATTAGAGATCATGAATGTAAAACACTTCATATGTACTGACACAGAACACCCCCCCCCAAAGGAAACCATTATTATTAGTCCATTCTTCAAAAATTAGCACAAAGTATGGCCATCCTTTGATAATTTCTATTGCCAGATCTCAAAGTATCTGTCATCATGTAATTGTTATAATAAAGGTGCTGTCTACCACTCGCCCAGCTTCATTAGGAGTTGCAAACTGGTGTGTCTTATTCCTGTTGGTTGGTTATGGGGATTTTTCTTCCCAGTACTACTGTCCCCTTAATTTGTCCATTATGCCATGATCTGTTTTGGGGAGAGGCTTACTGAGTGTCTTTGGCCATCATATAGGAAATATAAGATGCAGAGAAGAGTCCTAGGAGAATCCTGGTGAATACCAAATAGTATCTTTACAAAAAGAATATGCAAAAGTTGACAGGATGACTCCTGATAATTAGTGGTCTCCATAAGAGGCAGTGAAAAGACCAGCTCAGTTTTCCTGTAGCTCCCTTCCACAGGCTCCTGAGAAAGGGCCAATTCAGCCCAGGTGTGAGATGCTCAGCTCTTCTGTGGAGTATTAGCAGCTTTGTGTCCAGTCTGCAACAGGTGACTCACCATCAGTGCTGTCACCTTCAGAAGGGCAAGAAATCCATCTTCATGTGCAAGGTAAGGAATTTGGTGACGTAAGAGGAGGAAAATACATCAATTAGTGCTTTGTAGTATTTTTCTGCCTGTAAAGCATACTGCTGCTTTTATAATAGTGAATTTGACTTACCCTCTCTTTTCATGGATAGGTGATCACGCCTCATTAAGTGATCTATCAATTAGGGTCCCTACAGACATATTTGGTTTGAATCTTAGGTTTGTTGTTTACCAGTCATGTGGCCTTGAATAAGTTACTTTTTTTTTTCATAATATGGGGAAAATCAGCTTAAGATAACCAAAGGAATTATACAAAGGGTGAAAAGAGACCATGAGAAATCACTAAGAAACCTGAAGCTAGAAATGGTGGCTTTAATACTTCTCAAGACCCAAGGAAATAGGGCTAGGAGAAATTGCTGACATTTGATGGACAAAGGGTAATACTGTAGAGGAAAACTTTTTGAGAAGGGCTATGGCCTTTGATTGAAGTACACAGGCCCTGGTGAGATTGTGAGATGGGTGTTGGGGGAAGAAATTCTCTGATCTCACTCTCATCCCTTCCTTGCATCTTCTCCTGAAGATTCACTAGGGAAATCTTTCTATTCTTCTAGCTGTGGATTGACTGATGGCTAGTGTTATTAGATTCTTCCCACTTCTTGTGATATATATATATGTGTGTGTGTGTGTGTGTGTGTGTACACACACACACACACACACACACACACACTTGTGACCCAGTGCACAAAATCTGTGCACATTAAAAGGGGATTAATTAGAAGAAATAATTTAATATTGCTATTTGCCCTTTCTCTCTAATAGAAGTGTCA
Organism: Lasiurus borealis; assembly: GCA_004026805.1. Classification (NCBI taxonomy): domain Eukaryota; kingdom Metazoa; phylum Chordata; class Mammalia; order Chiroptera; family Vespertilionidae; genus Lasiurus; species Lasiurus borealis. Next base: position 79,042 of record PVJN01004352.1, on the reverse strand, counting down.
GAGATGAAAAAAAATTAGTAAAATGCATATGAAAATCTTTTTCCTGTCAGAGCCTGGGTCACACCATGGGACCCAGAGTCAAGTCTCCATCCATCCACATGCACCTCAAAATCACGTCAGACCCAGACCCAGCCTGCCCACCCTCCCCATTAGGTTAGATCCAGATCCAGCCAGTCCCATCCTTGTCAAGCCCTGCTGGTTAGGGGGCATAGCCTCAGGTCACCTGGCCCAGTGCCAGGATGGGGGGCATGGCCTGAGGTCCCCTGTCAAGCCCAACCAGGCAGAGGGGCACAGCCTCAGGTCCCCTGGGCAGGTGGTGCAGCCTAAGTTCCCCTGTGAAGCCCCACCAGGTGGGGTGTGTGTGCCCCAGTCTAGTGCCAGGCTAGAGGGCACAGCCTGAAGTCCTCTGTCAAGTCCACCTGGCCTGGCACTGAGGTAGGGGAGCAGCCTGAGGTCCCCTAGTCCAATATCAGGACGAGAGGTGCACCTTGAAGTACCCCCTCAAGTACTGAATATTGTTATAACAGAGAGAGGTTTAGTCATGCTACATTATATAATAACTAGGTGGCAAATGAAGGATTGATTGGAGATAAAGGATTTGTGACAGTGAGAACAATTGGGACCCTGACCTAGCAGTCTTAGTAGGAGATGGTAAGGACCTGACCCAGTATGAATAAGAATAGAAAACAGTATGAATTCAAATGATCTTTAGCATGGTTGAGCATGAATGAGTGTGTAAGTAGCCAGTTTACTGAGAGTAACCAACATTTCTTTCTCAAAATATTTGTTTTATAACTATAATACTGGCAGACTGTTTAATGGAAAATATTTAGAAGACAAGAAAGTAACCAAAAGTCTTAAAATATACACAAGTGTAATTACCAATGAAAATAAAAATATTTCCTGAACTATAGTCATTTGCTCTAAATACGGTATTTTTCCTTGTATAAGATGCTATTTTTTTCTAAAATGATTAGACTGAAAATCAAAACTTGGAAGTCAGCTGAGGAGGGAGCTGCATGGGTGCAAAGCTGCCCACACCTTGTCCAACAGCTTCCTCCAATCACAAGCCTTATTGTTATGATGGTCAGCTGATGCTGTAATTGGAGGTGGAGGTGGAGGTGGAGAGTGCACAGATGCAACAGGTACCTAAGCATTCTGAGCCCATAAAGATGTCAAAAAAAGAAAAAGATAAATACCAGTAAGCGATTGTCTTACTCTATAAAATTCAAACTGAATGTAATCTGCTATGCAAAAGAGCATAGAAATAGAGCTGCAAAGAGACAATTTGGATCTCCTTCCACTGAGTGTATGATCAGAGAGTGGAGAAAACAGGAAGAAAGCCCCTTAAGATGTCAAAAAAGAAGGCTTAAAGAGGAAAACCATCAAAATGTTTAAAATATTGATTTCTTAATTTTGGGTTTGAAAACTGGGGGGCATCTTTTACATGGGGGCATCTTATACATGGAAAAATATGGTAGTTTTCCAATAGAGTTTTTTTAAAATATATTTTTATTGATTTTAGAGCGAGAGAGAGAGAAACATTGATGTGAGACAGAAACATCAATCAGTTACCTCATGCATGCATCCTGACTGGGATGAAACCTGGAACCTGGGCATGTGCCCTGACTGGGAAATGCATTGGTAATCACACTCAACCAACTGAACCACACAGGCCAGGGCTAATTGATGAGTTTTTAATATAGATTTCTTACCCATTATATTTATAACAATTATAGAAATAGTGAAAAATCAAATGATTTGTTTAGTTTTAGGCAAATTCTGAAAAAAAATAGTACATTTGCAATTTCTCTATTTAAGAATTTTCACCTTGAATCTTCAGAAATAATTTTTTCCAGTGAGTCAAATGGGGTCCCATCTTTCCTCCTTGTTCTGTGAATTGAGAGAATGCAATGAGTTTATATACATATATAGGAGATCCCACATATGTGATCAGATCAGAGTAGTCTCTCATGACACAGCTTCAGACATACTTTTATAAGCACTGGGTAAATAGACGTCTTTTTTCCACTTTATAATTAATTCAATGAAATCATATCAGGAGAAAATTTGAAGAAGTTTAGAAAATTAACAAACTATAGGATTTTAATAGATGAAGTTTGTGTTAAATTGTAGCACTTATGTAAAATCCAGGGCCTTTATTTTTTTTCTTAATGGGTTCATTTCTAGTTTTCCATTAAAAGCTTTCTTTACCTATTTTTAACATTTTCTTTGTGTTCCCTCCATTAGAGGTTGCCTGCCAACAAGGATAATTGGTCTGCAAGACAGCAAATGCATACAACCATTCATAAATCCTTCCATGTGAAGAAGACCATAACATGCTTCTATTTTAACATAACATTTTAAAAAAATATTGCTATTTTTCGCAAATCCACAGATCTGTAATTTTGTGGGCATGGTTTCTATGATTCATATGTCCAAGTTATTGTGGCATTGGCTCTGTACAGAGACAAAATAATGATCACCCTTTGAACAGTTCATTGACAATATCACTGTAAGTCCAGATATTTAGAAATGGAATACATAAGAGTATGTTGTTCTTGTTTTCTTTTTTTAAATCTTTGGGGACCATAAGCAAGAAATATTAAAAATAAATAAGATTCCAGTTGCTCATAGTTAAAAAATACTTCTGATCAGAGGATGTTAGTTTAGTCAAATTATGGTCTAAGGATTCTGTCTGAGACACCATTTTGAAGTACATAAAAGAGAATATATTTTTTAAATAGTAACTCAATTGGTTATAATTAACTAAGTAGAAGTAGTTAATTATAAAATCTCTACTTTTTTGTTGAATATCTGTATCTCTAGTCTGTACTTCATACTTGTATATTGATCACATACATTTAGAAATGTTTTCTAGTGTTGGGAGAGAGGGTTTTGCATCCTGCCTATATCCAGCCAGACTTAAAATTGCCACATGCTTAAAATACAAGATTGTAATTAGCTCTTAGAAGGCAACTTAGAACACTATTGTCCCTAAGGCATGCTGACAATGCATAATTTTTACAATCTCAAGCAAAGTGTTTCCCCTTCTCTTCAATTCTGGAGAACAACACAGAATAAGGGAAACTGAAGGGACACCTGGGTCTTGATACTTGCATTAAGAAGGAAATCTCAGACAATTTACTTTTCTCTCTTTCCTGAAGCCTGACTTATAATTGTGGCTAATGATGTCTTATTTGCAGGTTTATCTGGGAATGAAAAATAATAGGGGACATGAAAGAATTCAACACGTTATTGGTGAAAATCTAAAGAGGTGAAAAAATAAAATAAAATCTGTATAAATACATGAGAGACATGTGAAAAATACACAAGAAAAGAATACATACTAAGGCTACTTTTCAAAGATGTAGAAGAACTGAAGTGTGGCCTACATGGGAAATACACTCAACATGATAGATATGGCTGGTCATTAAACCCTGCAATATGCTTAGGAATAAAAATAATGAGGGAAGAAAAGAAAAACTAGATTTCATTCCATATATAAAATCAACCAGGAATGTAGTCACTTCCCTGCCTGGGACACAAAGCCATGATGCTAGTCTGGGAAAGCTCTGTTAATAGAAGACAGTATTTTGGCATTTATAGTAACTAATGATTTAGGTAGGTTTTTCTTTATTTTAGCACTTTCCTTTTTAGGTTGAAACTGGAGGCCCAGTGCACAAAATTTATGCAGGGAGTGTCCCTCAGCCTGGCCTGCACCCTCTCTAATGTGGGACACCTTGGGGGATGTCCTACTCACAATTCAGTACCACTGGCTCCTAACTGCTCACCTGCCTACCTGCCTGGTTGCCCCTAACTGCTTCTGCTCACCAACCTGATCACCCCTTGACCAGTTCCCTGAGGGCCTGATCGATGGCTAACTGCTCCCTTACTGGCCTGATCACCTCTAACTGCCCTCTCCTGCCAGCCCAATTGCCCCCAACTGCCTTCTTCTACCGACCCGATTGCTCTCCCTTGCTGGCCTGATCACCCACAACTACCATACTCTCCTCTGCCGGGACCCGCCTAATCTGCCGAGCCTTGCCTCTGCTGTGCATGTGACCATCTTATGATGGCCGTCTTGTGACAGCCATCTTGTGAGATATTAAGGTGTGATATGTGAGGGCGTGACAACCACCTAAGCTATTATCAGTATAGATTATGTTTATTATATTTGTGTATTATTCCATTCTTTGAGCTCTATATGGGCAATGGGGTTATTATTATTACCATTTTCTTTTATTTCTGAGAACCCCAGCAGTATGCCTGCACATAGAATATGCACAGTTAATGCTTACTCAACTCAGCAGAGCTGGGGAAGTGGTGGAGAAAAGGGGAGTACACATCAGAAGAAGGAGATGAATTTGAGATAAAAAGGATATAGGAGTATCCAAGACAATTTTTGCCTGATTCTCATTTTTTTCTGGCATTGATTTTGACTATTCAAGATGCCAAAGAAGGATAAAGAAAGGAATTGAAGGTGAGAAGAAAATAGTATGGAGCTACCATCTTGTAATTTTTATAATGTTCCTCTAGGTAGTAACTATTCCTTTAGTGATACCAGTATCCAGTGTATGAGTGCTACATATTTTTGTCCTATGCAAAAATGAACACCTCCTAGATCAAGGACAGCCCCATTTCAACTGACAATAACCCTAGAAGGAAGGTGGTATCAATCTAATTGAATAAGTAGGAAAGTGAGCTTAGAGCAGTGACAACCCACACAGCTGACAGGTGTGACAGTTGGGGGCTCATATTCTCAAGTCATTATCAAAAAAGGGACAGAGAATGGAGATGGGTAGAAAGTGAGAAACAATTTGGGAAAGTAAAGGACAAAACATAAAAATTAACTGACTGGAATAGTAACAAGAGTTGGAAGAAACTGAAAAAGAAATGTTTTACGTATTTGTTGCTCACAATATTTTTTTATGTTCAATGTAATCAATTTTATGTTACAATGTTTTATAGGTTTTTGTCATAAGTTTCCTACTATTGTGTCTACTCCTGACATTCTAATTATTAGCATAAAATAAATTTTTTAATGTATGTATTTTATAGCCAGTCCACTCTGTCTTCATTTTTTTCTATAAAATGTTCCAAGGGACAATGCTTAATCAAAGGTCATTATAAATGAAAAAGAAATTTTAAAACCATATTTGGTTTTATTCCCTGAAATGGATAATACAACTCAAGATGTGTAATATCCGGGTCCCTTTGGATTATTCAGTTGATCTCTGACAGCATGACTACACAAGGTCCTTCCAGTTAATTTTGCTATGGCAAAGCTATTTTGAATAATTTTGGATTTTTGACAACCAAACAACTATTTCTCATTAAAATTAACAGTAGATTCAAAAGCATCATGTAAATTTTGTACAATGTGATTTTCTCATAACTATTATAATACTTTAGGGAATGCATAATGCTCTCTTTGGTAGAAAGCACAGGAATGTTATTTCAGAAATATGACTTCATTTCCCAAAGCATGTTTAATGTAACTAAAAATAAAAGTTAAGCAATTGTGGCTATTTAGCATAGAGGAAGGAATGTTGTGTCATTTATCTGACTGATTGCTGATTGAATGTGGGATAAAATCTGCCTGGGCCACCAGCATTTCTGGTTGAAGAGCTAGTCTTTCTTTAAAAATATCAATAACATTTATTCAATATTACTCTATGCTAGGCTCTTAAGATGCAAAGAGTAATGCAAAGTGCTCCCCTTGCAATGAATTAACATTAATTATAATTAATAAAATGTGATACATGCTATAATACTGTTGTAAATATACAGTGTAGAAGTTATATAGAGAATGGCACCTGGAAGAGTTGAGGAATCTGGGGAAGTAGTGATTCAGGGATTGGGAACTTTGGGACTTATCAGATGAAGAGGACCACAGGTAGATGAGGACAAGGCAGGTACAGTACATGGAGATAGCTAAAGCAAAATGAAGTTGTATTTTGTAAATATTGTAGTTTAATATTTAATAGTGTTTGGATTTTAGAGTTCCAACTTGGGCTCTCCCAGTTAAAGCTATGGATCTACAAGGAAAGTGTTTAGTTTCATTTTCCCTACCTGAAAATTGAGGTTTTATGTCCTTGGAAAGGTTATTGAGAAGATCAAATGAGCTAAATCATTTAAGGCTTTTAGTAGAGTGTATGGCACATAGGAAGTACTCTATAAATGTTACATATTTTCAGCTGGTCATGGCAACAGATTGTATTATGGATGGTGGAGTGACCTCAGAAGAATTTGAAAGGCTGATGGGGGCTAAATTGTGATGGGTCTTGAGTGCTATGCAGAATAAATTGAACTTGGTCCTACAGTCTTTAGGAAATTCTTGTAAGTTCTGGAGGTCAATGGTCAAATCCTATGGGCACTTTACCTATATGATACTTGTGCTGCTATGAACATGGGGGTGCATATATCCTTTCTGATTAGTGCTTCTGGTTTCTTGAGATATAGTCCCTTTTTAAATAGTACTTTCTCTGCCTGGCTCCATACAATGAACTGATATATTATTGGTCCATTTGTTTATAGGTCTTTCTTCCTTAGTGTGTAAGCATGAGATAGGGGACTTGGCTTTGTTCGTGTTGTATTCCTATCATTTAGAAATGTATCCATCTGGGACACAGGAAACGTTTAATAAATATTACCTGAATGATTAAACAATTGATTGCTGAATCTATTTCTTCAGGTTTGACACCCCTCCTGAGTTCCAGATTTGTAGTTCCCAACTAGTCCTTTAAAATGAATCCTGAGTATTCTTTGAATTCTAGATGTTCAAACTTCTTATCATCAGCCTCCTTCCCCAAACAAATTTGCTTCTTGTGAAATCCTCTCTATTATGATGATTTCTTGGTCTCTCAAGTCTTCAACTCAACACTTACTTTTTTTTTTGTCCCTAAGAGTGATGGGAAAGCTAGGGCCTTATTCATATCCAAGGAGAGTGAATAAGGAAGCAATAAGATCTGGGGATTGTCTAAGGAGTTAAGTGTGAAAGATTTGTCCTGGGGTAGGTATGCTGTGATGCTATAGTAAAGAGTGACAGCTCATAATCTTTCCATTTGTTGGTAGTCTAATGCAGTGGTCGGCAAACTGCGGCTCGCGAGCCACATGTGGCTCTTTGTACCCTTGAGTGTGGCTCTTCCACAAAAATACTACGTGTGGGCGTGCACTTACAGTGCGATTGAAACTTCACGGTCCATGTACCAAAGCCGGTTTTTGGCTCTCAAAAGAAATTTCAATCCTATTGTTGCTATTTGGCTCTGTTGACTAACGAGTTTGCTGACCACTGTTCTAATGCATTTGTGCAGTCTTGTCTGATTAAAGATGTAAATATTTGTTCATGAGATTTTCTGGTCTGATATTTTTGTTGAAATGGCATATTCTTTTATTGATTTAATATGCTTATTTGTTCTAAGTAGGAAAGACCTGCATGACTTAAAGCATTCTCCTTTTAAATATCTCTAGAAGAAAAGGATGAACACTGTAGGGGCATTCTGTATATTGATTACCGATAATACGTTCCGAGTAATATTTTTTGTGGAAGTGGGGGAAAAAAGGGAATTGAAAAACAGTAGTAATTAATACCATTTGGGGTAAACACTAAAATTTAATTCTATTTAGGATATTCAAACAAGAAGCACATAAAGCTGAAATCGGTTTGGCTCAGTGGATAGAGCGTCGGTCTGCGGACTGAAGGGTCCCAGGTTCGATTCCAGTCAAGGGCATGTACATACCTTGATTGCAGGCACATCCCCAGTAGGGGGTGTGCAAGAGGCAGCTGATCGATGTTTCTAACTATCCTTCTCCCTTCCTCTCTGTAAAAAAATCAGTAAAATATGTTTTTTTAAAAAAAGCACGTAAATTTATTTGTTCACAACACAGCCTTTGAGTTGTTTCAATAGATGTTGCCTTTTTTTTTTTTTTTTGGCAATGTGTGTCATTCATACCTATGAGAAATAAGCCAGAGGAAAGGACATTTTCTGAAGCTTCATCAAACCACATACACTTCCAAATTACAAGGCAACGTTAGTTACCCTGGGGCTCAAATTTCTGATTTCAAAGAGTTTGCAGGTATGATAGAAAAACTTAGGGTACTGACAGTATAAGATAATGTTGCTAAAATAAATCACTATGTATATTTTTACACGTCATAGGATATGTTTATATTTATTCTCATCTATTACTTTCCTTTTGGCACTCCTTTTTTTCAGCAAGTTGAGTCATTGATCCTACTTTTGTGCCTTAAAAACTAACAGGAAATGAAACCATGGGAGACTTTTTTATTAATATATTTTTAGTGATTTCGGAGAGAAAGGGAGGAGAGAAACAGAAATGATGAGAATCATTGATCAGCTGCCTCCTGCATGCCCCCTTACTGAGGATAGAGCCTGCAACTCGGGCATGAGTCCTGGACCGGAATCAAACCGGGCCTCTATTTACTGAACCAAACCGGCTCGGGCCTTGGAAGACAGAGTGTTCTGCTATCCCAACGTTCCCTCCTTTACATCTTATTAGGAGATGCTTCCAGAGATTAAACGTCCTTAGAGTTAGAGGAGAATAGGCACTGGTGCTACATTGCATGTAACTGTTGAACTCCGTCAGGGGAAATACACATCTCTGAACGCACAGTTCCGCCTGTGAGGTGGCCTCTGAGGCTGTCCCGGCACGGGCGCTGCCGCAGGCGTGGGCCGGGCGGGGCCTGGCGGGCGGGCGGGCGGGGCCTGGCGGCCGGGCGGGGCCGGGCGGGCGGGCGGGCGGGGCCGGGCGGGCGGGCGGGGGCTCCGCGAACGGTCCCCGCGGGAGGCCTGGCCGCCCGGGAGCGCGCTGCTGCCGCCTTCCTGTGCTCCTGTCGCGGGGCCGCGGCTTCCTCGGGCGATTCCTCCTGGGTTCGGGCGGCCGCCGGGGACTGCGGCGCCTGTCTACGAATGAGGATCCAGCCTTCGGGCCCGCGCCGGCCCTCTCGGCGCGGCAGGGCCGGCTGTGACCAGGCTCCCGCCCCCTGGGGCGGACGCGGGCCCTCGGGGACGCAGACGATGGGGGACAGGTAACGCCGCCCGGCCGGACGCTGGGCCGCGGGGGTGCCTGCCGCCGACCCCGGGAGAGAGGGCGCGCTGGGCGGGCGCGGGCCCCCCTGTGGCCCCCCCTGAAGTCGCTTTTCCTTTCGCCCAGGTGGCTGCGGGTGACCGTCCTTCCCGGCTGCGTTGGCTGCAGGACCGTGGCCGTTCAGGAGTCCTGGACGGTGCGCGAAGTCAAGGAGTGCATCTCAGCCGAGACGGGCTTCCCGGTGTCCGAGCAGCGGCTGTGGCTGGGCGACCGCGAGGTAGGCCGGTCCCCTCTCCTCGGGAGGAGGGTGGGCCTGCTGCGTGCCGAGGGCTATAGCACATCCCTTCGCCGGTTGATAGTGACACTGAATGCGTTTATTCTTGGGTCGTGGAAGACAGATTAAGCGGTCAGCCTGGAAAGCATGCTGTGCCAATAACGTGAGCAAAATGACACGGGTGTGTTCCTCTCACGGTAACTTTTATTCATTTACCATTTCAACTTTGCAGGCCCCTTTCTCCATTTTGTCTGAATCTTCTCTTCCTGAAATTAAGATACTTACTTTTTTAAAAAATATATTCTTATTGATTTTAGAGGAGAAGGGAGAAGGGAGAGAGGGAGAGAGAGAAACATCAGTGATGAGAGAATCATTGATCTGCCGCCTCCTGCGCACCCCGCAGTGGGGACTCGGCCTGCAACCTGGGCTTGTGCCCTGACTGGGAGGCGAACCGAACCTCCTGGTTCATAGTTCCAGGCTCAACCACTGAGGCACACGGGCTGGGCAAGATACTTTTTTGATCGGCATTATAACCAGAGGATTTTTGTTGTTTCCGTGTTTAGAGACATCATCATTGAAGTAACTTAATCCTTACTTATTTTTTTCTGTTATACATTTAACATTGGTAAATATCTTAATGCTTTCACGGCTTAGAAGTTTCCCTCCAGTTTTGAATCACAGAAATTTAGCCTGAAAGGATCTTCAGACATACTTTCATGTAGAAGCTATTAGTTTGAGGAGTACTTTTATATTAAAACTTCTAAGGTATAAATGAGTGATTTAGCAGATCAAAACTATGGAAAATAGGAGTATTTTATATTATTAAATGTATCCTTTAAGGTTGATGAAACTGCTTAAGGGAAGAGTTACATGGAGATATGTTGCTGAAAATTAACATTTATTTATCCTAATAAATATCTTCACTTAATTTTTTCTATGATAAAAAAAATCCCATATCATTTTTAGGATTTAAAGGAGGTGACAAAGAGTTGAATAAATATGCAGGGAATACTTAAGCCATACAGAATGCCATTTTTAGTATTAGATTTCCTTACAATCCTATGTAATAAAAGAATAATATGCAAATTGACAGTGATCAGGGGCGATCGGGGTTGGGGGGGGGCAGGGCCGGCTGCTCAGTGGCCAGCGCTGTCCCCTAATCGGCTTGTCGGGTTGCCTCTCACAGAGGGAGGCCAGACTGCAGCTTGGGCTTGCTCTCCACGGGGAGTGGGCCAAAGCTGTCAGTTGAACATCTCCTGAGGGTTCCCATATTGTGAGAGGATGCAGGCCAGGCAGAGGGACTTCACCCCCCACCGAGTTCATGAATTTTCCTGCACCAGCCTTTAGTCCTATATAATAAAAGCCTAATATGAAAATCTACTGAACAGTGGAATGACTGGTGGAATGAACAGTTGCTATGATGTGCACTGACCACCAGGGGGCAGATGCTCAACACAGGAGCTGCCCCCAGCCTGCAGGCCATAGGCCCCCACTGTTTACCCCACAGATCCGCCCTAATCTCTGGCCAGGCCTACGGCCCTACCCATGCATGGATTTCATGCACCAGGCCTCTAGTCTAGTATAAATATTGATGAAGTACTTGGTACCTGTGATTTTAATTCCTCAATGTAATCTTGACCTGTGTACCTGGGTCCACTCACTGGTCACTTGTTCACTTAGACCCAGATTTCCTGTTAACCTGTTCTTATGTTGTTCCATGGATCAGTCCTCTTTTCCAGTTCCTCCAGGTGTTAGCTAGTATGCAGACAGTGGCTTGAGGACTTTGGATGGAATTGAGGATCAAAGCTCATCATTCTCACTTCTTTTTCTGCACCTACTTCTGTCTTTTAACCATCCTATGTATATTCTGCTGGTTCTATACCCACTTCTTTGGTTACTCCTCTGGTTCTGCTTTGCCCATTTGTCCCCTAGATGTGGTTATACCTAAAGGTTCAGTTGTGGCTCAGTCTTGCCATTAGAAATGTATTTGGAGGTGTCTGCAAAGTATTGGTATGGCATGGTAAACATTTCAATGATGTTTAGAGGTTTCAGATTGAGTGGTTGGTGGAGAGGGTCCAGTTAGGAAACTTATCCTAATAATAAGGTAGTGAGGTTCTAGACTATGATTGTACTGGTAACACTGAAAGAAGAGGATGTATAGGAGAATTTTAAAAATAAAAAATTATGGCAGTTTGGAGCCAAATTGGTGCGAGGGGAAAGTCAGCATGGATTAGGGGGTGAGATGTAGAATAAGGCAGAAGGCTTTGCCAAGGTTGTTCTGAAGCCTCGAGTGAGATCAAGAAAATATTTGTTCAGGACATAAACAAGTAAAGAAGATACCTAATTTTGGAGGAAAGGTAGTAACCAGTTTGCTTTTATATATGATTCAGCTGATGGCAGGACATAAAAGAGACATCTAGGTAAATGCACAAACAGGTAGGTGATGTAGATAGATCCTACTACCAGTGGGTCACAGATACCAAATTAATTACCATGTTAGAATCTGCTTTCCTTTTTCTAATGGGAATGGGATAAACGAATTCTAACCGATTCTAAGATTTCTGCTATGTAAGAGTCTAGGCTAGAGTATATTCAACAGGCAGATGTAAGTCTGAAGCTTAAGGGATAGATGTCAGGGCTAGAGATACAATTTTGGGAAGTAACTTTTTCAGCACATTTCTCTTTCTGTACTTTGTAAATACATTGGGGATATTATTAATATTTATTGAGCTACTGACTGTGTTCTACACACTGTTCTAAATATTTTGTTTTTGTAGCATCTCACTTACTACTGAAAACAAGCTCATGAGTTCGTTATTACTACTCCATTTTGCAGACTTGCAAAGCCAAGATTCAGAGAGAAGGACTGGAACCTAAGTCTGTCTGATTCCAAAGTCTGGACTTTTTACTCTGCCAAACCACAGAGAATCTGTCAGGGTATCAATAAATAAAAAAGCTAAATGTGAAGTTCTTTAAAACAGAGAAGAGCCTAAACCGTTAAAAATGAACTTGAAAGTCAAGGATGGAGTTCCCCCAGAAAACAAGCAGAGGACACAATTCTCTCCTGATTCAGAGGAGACAGGCTTGTGACTTTTATCAAACTGATGAACTTAGCAATGCTAACATGTGCCATTAAAGGTCACATCTTTCACAGAGATAGCTTTGTTTTCTTTTTAAATTTAATGCTGTTTATAATGTTTAGATTTGAATTAATGGCAGGAATTCTAAATATTTTAAGGTATGCAGAAAACAAAAACTGTTGACAACTCCTTGTCACCCACTATTTTGATTGGTATTGGACATAACAGTAGATACTTATTCCTTAGTCTTTCTGGGTCACCTAGCATCCTCTTTTTACCCTTTTCTTTTGATTTTCCTGACCTGGAAGTGGCATTTGTAAGTTCTTTACCTCCTGTACCATGCAGAAACTGAAGCTAATCATTATAGCGGTGCATCTTTCTGATCCATTTTCCTGATCCATACCAAATGTGTTTGAGCCTCAAGCCAGGTTTGAAGTATCATTTCACTTTCTTCTCTTTTGATAAAAAAAAAAAAATGTCCTCCCTGTCAGCTTTTAAATCTTGAAAACCTCCTTGTGTCCTTGACAACTGAACAAAGGAAGAAGTGTTGGGAGATCCAGATTACAATTAAAATTGTATTGTTTGCTTAATAATTTGAAGTTAATTTCATAGTAAATGAAAATGAGTGATTCAGAAGTTTTTAAGGGAGGCTAAAGCCAGCATGGACAGACATTATTTTATAATTACTGTTTTAAAGACAAATATAAAGACTGAAATGGACTAATTTTTTTGAAATATATTTTTTTATTGATTTCAGAGAGGAAGGAAGACAGAGATAGAAACATCAGTGATGAGAGGATATCATTAATTGGCTGCTTCCTGTACACCCTACCTTGGGAATCGAGCCCATAATCTGGGCAAGTGCCCTGAATGAGAATCAAACCATGACCTTCTGGTTCATAGATCAATGCTTTATGATTGAGCCATACTGGCCAGGCTGAAATGGACTACTATTAAGATTTTATTGCCTCTGGAGGTTAATAGGACCAATGTTGCTTTTTGCTTGGTTGGAGCAATTAAGGTCCAAAAAAGAATGAGGCCCAAGCAAAATCCCCAAATCTTGGCATGCTCTGGAGGAGAAAGCAGATTGCACTGGGGATATTATTAATATTTATTGAGCTACTGACTGTGTTCTACACACTGTTCTAAATATTTTGTTTTTGTAGCATCTCACTTTGGGAGAATCACTTCCTTGTAAATAAGTCACTGATAACATCTGCCATAAGCATTCATTGTCAAACTCACATAGTCAGTTATATCTGTTTTTACTAATGTGCTAATCTGTGTCTTCTTCCTTTTCAAGTCCCCTGGAAACTTTTTCATGCATTATAGATCCTTCCTCGCTTCCTCCCTCCCTCCTTTCTTCCTTTCTTCCTTCTTTCCTTTCTCCCTCTCACCCTCCTTTCCTTCCTTCCTCTCCCCCTCCTTCCTTCCTTCTCTCTTTCCTCCCTCCCTCCCTCCCTTTTTCTTGCCTTCTTTCCTGCTTTTCTTTCTTTAAATGTACCTTGGCTACACTGAATTGGACTAGTAATACATGGCTCTGTTTTAGTAGGTATTTAATTAACTAACAATAGAATGAATAATGACATATCCAATGGAGAACTAGAACACTGTTGATAGTTTATATTTACCTTTGTGCTTATCCCCAGCCTGTATACCTGTATCTCTTCTATTACCCCTTTGTGTTTAGTATTCTGTTATCTTTTTTTAGTCACTTTAATAGTTTTATCATATGGGTATGTGTGGGTATCCTATCTAATAAAGAGGGAATATGCTAATTGACCCTCATGCCATCACAAAGATGGTGATGCCCACTGCCAAATAAGGAGGGAATATGTTAATTGACTGCCCCACCCTCAAAGATGGTAGTGCCCATAGTCACAAGATGGTGGGGCTCAGTCCCCTCAGCCCCACAAGGGCAGCAGGCACGGGGCAAGGCTGGGCCCACCTCCAGTCTGGCATGGCTTCTCTGCATGCCTGCCTCCAGAGTACCCCAGTCCCCTCAGCCCCCCAACTATTCAGGGCTGGCCGGAGGCTCAGGTAGCCAGGGCTGGCGAGGTGTGATGGGGCATCACCTTCCGCTGATTGCCTGCTCACCTCCTGCCCCTGAGGGCTCCTGGACTGTGAGAAGGGGCAGGCCGGGCTAAAGGACCCCCTCTCCAGTGCATGAATTTGCATGCATTGGACTTCTAGTGTGTGTGTGTGTGTGTGTGTGTGTGTGTGTGTGTGTATACATGTATATGTATATATATATATACACATACATATATATACTTATGTTTGTGTATAAATGTGTATGTGTGTGTTTATGTGTGTGTGTGTAACCTAAATATTAACCTAGGTAATATACTGTTAATTTTTTATTGTTGTGTAATATTTCATTGTATCAATATTCCATAAAATTTGGGTAGTTTCTAAATTTTTGTTGTTAAAACAATACTGCTATGATTATTCTTATCCATATTTCCTATGCAAGGAGTTTTTACAGGCTTGCTTTAAGATTCATTGGGGATATATATAGAAAGTGCTTCATAAACTGGGAACTGCAACATATTCAGATTTGTATTTTAGAAATGGGGACTAGGATGAAGATGATCTACAGAAAGTAAGAACACCAGATGGGATTGTTATATAAATTTGAGATTTGGAGGGTCTGAACAATTGGATGTAGAGAACAAGTTAGCTATGAGAAAAGTTGGAGAGGGACATGCTGGTACCCAGAACTGTGAGTTGGTGAGAGAGAGGACTTTTTCCCAGCTTTCAAATTACAGTGACGAGATAGAAGATGCCACTGATAATTGATATTCAGAGTAAAAGTTGAGCGATAAGTGATGGAAGGAAAGCTAGAGATGTCACCTTTTGATAAGTTGAGCTATAGGAATCCTGGAAGATACAGTGTGAAATGGGTAGTAATACTAAATTTTTGATATGGTAAAATATGTCCTTCACACCTTGTGGTGGTTCCTCAGCTGAGCTTTTGAGTAATATTTTGCAGACTGCTGACCTTAAGGAGTCATTCCATAGCAATACTTAAGAGTGGATTTGTGGGTACAAGGTTATCTGGTTTTGGAATACTTACCTTATTTTCCAAAAAAGGCATTCTTACACTGCTCCTGTGGCTTATGATCACACATATTGTGCATTGCCCTTATGAGAATCAGAACAAACACCAAAAGGAAAATTAATATCAAGGTGTTTTTCAGGAAAGCCAATTTCAGGAAAGTTGTAGACCAAAGCAGCTTCAGAAGTTGAAGTTCTTATTTATACCTTCGTTTTATACCATACCTTTATTGTAGCAACATCTGTAGCAGTGTTTTTCCAACTATATTTCTGGGAACAATGTCCTAGAAAATAAATGAAAAAGAAATCAATGCTAAATTTGTGAAATATTGCTTAGTGTAATTCTTTCTAAGAAAGTTACAATACATATTAACATGTTAAATGTCCTAAACCCCAAATTATTCCAGTTAATTTAAAACATTATTTTTTTGTCCTCTACTATCTGTTGACATCTCATAGAGCTGTGCTCTGAGCAATATACTTTGGAACTGCTAATTAAAAGAATGAATTTGTTTATGATCCTCATTAATTATACATTTAAATTATTTTAAAGCAGAAATATCTGTATATTTATCTATTTGTAACTATCTTTTAAATTTTTTACTAAATTTTTATTTTTTGAAACATTCACTTCTCCAGAGCATCTTAATTCCTGATAAGAATAGTTAATAAGCATTATATCTTAAGTGAAAAAAAATTATGATAAAGTTTTGAATTTACAGTATTAGAAACTATATTGCTTTTCATACATTTTATTTATTTATTTTTTCAGTTACCTGACTGGATCAAGATTGGAGAATGGACTTCCAAAAATTGTCATCTTTTTGTAAAACTTCAATCAAAAGGCTTAAAAGGGGGAGGTATAAAATTGACTTTACCAGGATATTTTCCCCTTTTTAGTTGAATAAAGATTATGTTTTAAAAGTGAAATGAAAGTATATAACAATGGAATGTGATGAATGGATATCAGGGCCAGAGAACAACAAAAGCAGATGGAGCTAGTGAGTTATAAAAATGTGTAGGATATATTAGCTTGTGGAACAGTTGGGGTTTGGTATTGGTGCATAGTTGTACAAAATGATGCAAATAAATTTATAATGATGATTCTAATTATTAAACACAGATTTCTTTTTTACTTATATACAGATTTTTTTTTTAATCTGAGAAGTTACTTTCCTCTCCCCATTCTCCCTGTACTTGACTGTCACCTATCTGAAATCTGGTTAGTCAATTCTAAGAATCTTTAATTTCTAATTAGAAAGTCTTAAGGGTATTTGATTGGACAGCCATTGAGACAATGATTGTGCTGAATTTCAGAATAATCAGATCATTGGTTGAGATTGAGAATATTAAGAATGTCATTATCAGCACCATTAGCTCTGGCTTATAATTTTGCAGCAAAGAACCATTTATTTCAGTTGTTTTGGAAAATATCAGTCCTCCTCATGATTATTATTTCTTAATAATCTTTTGTAATACTTAGTATATTTTTAATATGTTTTTAAAACGTAATTTGTAGCTAAGGAAAAATCTGAGATTTGATAAAGCTGAATCTGCTTTAGTTTTTTTTTTTAAATCCACATTTGAAAATATATTTTCATTGATTTTTTAGGGAGATTGGGGGAGAGAGAGAGAGAGAGAGAGAGAGAAACATCAATGTGAAAGAGAAGCATTGATAGGTTGCCTCTATCAGCTGGAGATAGAATGCACAACCTAGATATGTGCCCTGACCAGAAATCAAATCCTCAACTTTTTGGTGTACAGCATGATGCTCCAATCAGCTGAGCCACACCAGCCAGGGCAGAATATACTTTACTCTACTGAATCTATTAAGTAGAGTTTCATAACCGAGAATTGCATTAAAACATGACATTTTGACTTGTAGAATTTTACTGTGTCTTGTAACTAAATAACACATTGATAACAGGCCATGGGATTTTTATTTTAGGTAGATTTGGTCAGACAACTCCACCACTTGTTGATTTTCTCAAGGACATTTTAAGAAGATATCCAGAAGGAGGACAGATTCTTAAGGTAGGGCATGTGTTGTATACGTGTACAAATTTACTTTAATAAAAATGAGGGGGAGTAAAATTAATTAGAAGTCTTGTTAGTGTTTACATGTTTTAGAATTTTGTCTAGATTTGAATGGCTATACTTATTATCCTCTGCACCTGCAGTGCATTCATGGGATGGTATAAATTGAGAACAGTCTATATAAACATGTGAGGTTTCAGAGCAAAAGGGACCCACTAAGTTGTGTAATCAAGCAGTACTACTCTAGGAACCCTTTTTTGTAACTGTATATAATTCTATAATGTAATTTTATGAATTGCATGTGAAACATTGTATAATGACATTACAAAACTACCAACCAGCCAACCACACAAACAAAATTATATAGAATCCACATTCAAGGGCCATGAACATGTGCTCATTTGACCCCTGGCTTTTGGGAAGACTTTAATTATTTCAGTTATTTAAAGGTATTTATGATGCATTCTTTTAGTTTGAATACACTCATAAAAAAATTAAGCAACCATAAAAGAAAGCAATATGGAAGATATTGCAAATATTAGATTTTGTGTTTAAGCTTAGCAAGAAAACTCCTTAGTTGTAAAAGATCAGTTATTATGCATTTTCCTTCTCATTAATTTATTTAGTGTTTATTCCCAATTTTTTAGTCCTCATATTTTCTAGTTTAGATGGTAAATTTTTAGAAAATAAGGACTAGGTTAATAGTCATGCTCAGATAGATACTGGAAGAGGATTACTGCATCTTCAGTGATTTTAATAATGACTTGTATCCTTTCAGAATAGGAATCAGTGATTCACAGAGCTAATTTGCAAACCATTTTTATATGGACATATTAGGAAAGTGAAGATAGGAAGAATATGTTTATTGAGTTGTAATGGGGGTAGAGAGGCAAAAAGAACAAATTTAAATTTGAACATTTAGTTGATGATAACAGGAATTTTATCAATTCGAAAGTGAGTGATAAATCCTATTAGGAAATAAGGCCACAGAAATGAGTGAGCTCTTTGGACATTCCTATAGCTGGCAAGCAGCTGATGTTTACTCCTTCCTCTTTGCTTACTGTATGAGTGTGTATGTGTGTGTGTGTGTATATGAGAGCCAACAAAGATTAACCTTTGTTCCTTGGATGTTTTAGTAGAATTCGACCATTTTAGATTTAATTGGAATCTTAGACTTATGCCTTTTGTGATGTTTACTGAAAGGTCCAGATGTTTTAATGAATTGCCCAAGATTATATGCAAGTTGATATTTATTGCCGCTTCTTTTCAGAATTAATTTGAAAGAAATCCCCTGAGAAAAAGCATCCCATCCTATTTTTTTGTTCAACTTCAGACTGATAGTTGGAGCCTGGGAGTTGGGACTTTATCTCTAGTTTTATTCATCTCTGCTCCCTAAAATGCATATAAATAAAAAACAGATATCCAAATGAAAGTAAGATCAACCTCTAAAGTGCTCTCATTTTGAAAGTTAACATTCCTAGGATTCTGTTAGACTAAATAGTATAGGAACTAGTCTAAAAATTCTATGAGAAATAGGCAGTAATTTGTAGTAATTTGAACAGGAGTAATTTGTAGTCAATAAGCAGGTAGATAAGGGCATGTTTGGGGTTGAACAGCAGGTGGGTAAGACTTCGCAATTTCTTAGTGTGCACCCAGTGAACTACATGTCTTACCTAATCTCAGAACTAGCTCTTCAGATCTGTGCTAGTTCCTTACTTAGTCTTAGAGTTGTCTCTTCTTATGTGGGCACTGTCACCATTTTACTCTGATAAAGGCTTTGCTGTTGTCATTGCTGTCTGCAGTTCTTGCATATTCCCTCAACCCTACCCCAGGTTTAGTAATACTAAGGTGCCAGAAAAGTTAAAATATAGTTCTTCCCAATGTTAGAGATTTGTGAGTATAAAAATATAAGATGGTTTATGGTATTTCTAAAGACCCACCCATTTAAAATGTAACCACCTGATTTGGTTTGGCCTAAATCACAGCTCACCCAGGTAATTGTTACGTGTTGATTTTTCTATACTTTAGATAAGGTCCAAAATAAAGTAGGGATAATATCTTTGAAGTTCATTTCAAGTTCTAATGATTATGGGATTGGCTCTAGTAGTTGGACTCTTATTTTAGAGTGTGGAGCTCCCAAAATGATTTTGGTAGGTAGGGGTTATTGAGACTGGAGATTTTTTTGAGGCTATTGATGGGTGTAAATCTTGTAGTTTGTCCTTTTCTTTCTCACATTGCAGTGCTTTGATTACCCATTCACCCATCTACTTACTTATCCACTAAACAATATTACTATCTTTTTTTATGAAAGAAATAGGTCAGTGCTGACCTTCAAAAACCTTTCATCTTACTATAGGAAAAGGACATGTTAATACCTCAAATTTTCAAGATGCAACATACTGTACATAGACTGATATTTTTTCTAAGAGGAAGGTAAGTTTGGTAAGCAAATGATAAATAAAGATCTTTTTAGGTATTGGTATTTATCCCAAATGACAAAACAGTCTGTGTAGGTTGGAACTTGAATGATTTTTTTTTATATGAAGGCTTTCGGTAGGTTGTAAATAAGAGGCAGAGTTATAAATAGTCTCAGGATTTGTGTTGAAGGCTAAGAGTAGTGAGTTAAAAAAGGCATTGTAAGTATGTGTAATTGAAGAAGGACTCATGGTCTTTTCAACTGTATTCATATGTATGTAACAATTACTTTGAGTAGTATCCTCACCAGATCTTAAAGATAATGATGCACACAGTGGGTTTTCGTTACTTAAATATAATTATTTTTTAAATAAAGATGAGCAGTAGATTACTGTATTATGAATTATTATTTTTGGTGTATATCTTGATTAGGAATTAATTCAGAATGCAGAAGATGCTGGCGCCACAGAAGTAAAATTTTTGTATGATGAAACTCAATATGGAACAGAGACTCTTTGGTCAAAAGATATGGCACAATATCAGGGTAAGAGTCAATATTTAGGAATAAATTTTATTTACTAACAGGTGATTTTTAGTGATTTATAATACTCTGTTTAATGAACAGTCTAATTACCTCTTATACTTCACTTTTTGGTATATTTCATTCCACTTCAGATGGTTTTCTCTGCTTTTGGTGAGCAGATATCTTTGCTAGTTGGTATTTTTAGAGAACAAAGAAAAAAATCTCAACTCAAATTAACAAGCAGTGTAAATTCAGTTTGCCCTTGAACAAAACAGGTTTAAACTGCACAGGTCTACTTATATGCAGCTTCTTTTTAATAAATAGTTTTCTCTATGTGACCCTGGGTTTCACATCCTCAGGTTCTAGCAATTGTGGATTGAAAATAGTAATTTTGATCCACAGATGGGAATATATGAATGCAGAGAACCTACTGGATACATTGTTCTATATCATTTTATATAAGGGACTTGCACATCTTTTTTGGTGTCTGTGGGGAATCTTGAAACCAGTCCCCTGTGGGTACCGAGGGACCATTGAAGTTTTTTGGGGAGTCAAAAATAATATATAGATTTTCAACTGGATGCATTGGCACCCCTAATCTCCAGCCTCTTGTTCTATTTAGTCACTTCTGAATATCTTATATCTTTAGCAACACAAAAATATACCTTACCTCTACATTTAGAAAGAAGAGGTTTCTGCTTTTAGGATATCCTTGAAATATTTTGAAGTGGAAAACAAAAGACATTTTGGGTTGGAAAGAAATTGTGAAGGAGAGAAAAGTATAAGGAAAACAAGACAGTAAGAGAACCATAACTAATAGATTCCTGATCTCAGTTATACCCTTTAAAAAAAAATTCATGATTTTCAGTGCAGTTTTGAATTCAATAGGATGATTGCAAATGATCATAGAAAATTATTGAGAAAAAGGAGGACCAATTCAGACCTTTTCCTGAACATATTTTTTTAAATATATTTTATTGATTTTCCAGAGAGGAAGGGAGAGGGATAGAGAGATAGAAACATCTATCAGCTGCCTCCTGCACGCCCCCTACTGGGGATGTTCCCGCAACCAAGGTACATGCCCTTGACCAGAATCGAACCTGGGACCTTTCAGTCCACAGGCCAACGCTCTATCCACTGAGCCAAATTGGTTTCAGCTGAACATATTTTTAAAGAGATGTAAGTTATATATTTAAAAAAAGATGTTTTATGGTTCAGGAGGGTAATCAACATTATTGTTAAATATTTAATGATTAAATCTATACCTAATAGATTTATTCTTAAGTCAAATTTGTGATATGAGAGCTGCATCTTTTTATTCTATAAAGAGATGTGGTGAGACATAATACATCAGTCCTAACTCCTGCCACATTTGTGGTCTTAGTCATGTCATCTCACCTCCATTGGTCATGAGAGGATTGAGCCAGTAAGATTTTCTGGGTCTAAAATTCTATGGTTTAATGTAATCATTGTTTAAAAAAAAATGTCAAATGTTGTGATGAGAGGTTTTTGCTTTCATCTTAATATAGGAAAAAGACATGAGTATGAATTTTGTGCACAAATTTCATGCACAAGCCTCTAATAGAACCATAAAAGAAAGAGTGAAGAGATTGTAGGAATATTTTGCTGTAAAATGTTACCTAACTAATATAATTAACATAACATCTTACAGCAAAATATTCATACACACACACACACACACACACACACACACGCACACACACACACACACTCTAGTGACCCAGTGCATAAAATTCATTCATGGGTTGGGGAGGGGGGTGTTCCTCAGCCCTGCTTGCACCTTCTCCAATCTGGAACCCCTCGGGGGATGTCTGACTGCCCTGTGGGATCAGGCCTAACAGGCAGTTGGACATCCCTCTCGCAATCTGGGACAGCTGGCTCCTAACTGCTCACCCACCTGCCTGCCTGCCTAATTGCCCTAATCACTCTGCCTGCCAGCCTGCTCACACCCAACTGCCACCCTCCCCGCCCAACAGCCTCCCCTCACCAGCCTGATCACCCATAACTGCCATCCCCTCCTGGCCTGATCACCCACAACTGTTCTCCCCTCTTGGCCCCTAACCGCCTCTACCTCAGCCCTGCCACCATGGCTTTGTGCAGAACGTCGGGAAGGTCTCCTGAAAAGTCTCCCAGTCTAATTAGCATATTACCCTTTTACTAGCCTTGATTTTTATTTAAAAATAATTGAAACAAATATTTTTACTTAATTGAGTTTGTGTTTAAGTATACTTGGAGATAGGCTATTTACTTATTTATTTTAATCCTCACTTGAGGATATCTATATGTTTCTAGAGAGGAAGGGAGAGAGAGAGAAACATGTTATAAGAGAGAAACATCAATTGGTTGCCTCCTATATGTGCCCCAACTGGGGATTGAACCTGCTGTGTAGATGAGTGTCCTGAACAGGAATTGAACCTGAGACCTTTTCGTGTATGGGATGCCACTCCAACCCACTGAGAAACTTGACAAGGGCTAAAGATAGGCTTTTAAAAGTCATACCAGATTAGCTAATTTAAAATAAACTTGGACACATAAAAGTAGAAATGATCTTTGATATCTTTATTTAACAAATATTTATTGAGAACCCTACACACTTGCATTTTTTAAAAATATATTTTTATTGATTTTTCACAGAGAGGAAGGGAGAGGGATAGAAAGTTGGAAACATCGATGAGAGAGAAACATCGATCAGCCGCCTCCTGCACGCCTTCTACTGGGGATGTGCCCGCAACCAATGTACGTGCCCTTGACCAGAATCGAACCCGGGACCCTTCAGTCTGCAGGCCGACGCTCTCTCCACTGAGACAAACCGGTTTCGGCTACACACTTGCATTTTTAAGAATATTTTCCTCTTAAGTTCAAATATGTATGTAATCTTAGATTATAGAATTTTCCCCTTTATTAATATCTAGTTTTGCAAATGAAAACTCTTGAGTTCAACTTGTTTTGTTTATTTTTTCATAATCATGACAAAAAGCTAATTTGCTACATCAGTTACAGAATAATAAGAGATCTTACCCAGTTTCACATTTTACTAAGGACTTAAGAATGTGGTTAATTAAGAGACAGACACATGTAAAGGCAGCATGGACATGTCTAGGATTTCTAGCACCTCCTTCTAGGTTCTTTCATACGGTGTGAGGACACATCATGCCTAGGTTGAACAGAAGTGACCTCTGAGTGATGCAAGCAGGCCTTTAGTTACATAAACCACGTTATTTAAGTCGTGAAAAATGTTCATATTTTTCTCTGATAATTACATAGCTTGGGATATTTTCAGGAAATTATGCCTTATAAGTATATAAATTCCAGGTTTATTTTCAATAAGCAACCTTCTAAAAACATTCACTAGATTGGGTCTTTTCTGCTAGTAAATATTGTTAGTGTATTTGCCTAGAAATCTGTCAGAGTGTTTAAAAGGAGATTTTTGACTTGGGAATTCTCTTTAAGAGGAGAAAATAAATTATAGCCTGTGCTTGCTAACCCTTTCTTCCCCAGATAATCTTTTGGTTTTTTCCTCGGGGATTTATTCTTTTTTATATCACTCAGAACCAAGGGCACACCCCTTTTTCTTTTATTTTATTTTCATGAAAAACAATATTAAATATAATACTGTTACGTTCAATAAACATTAATATTTAAAGACAAATGATTTTAAGTAGAACAGTTACATGCAATAAAAATGAATATTTCAAGAAATGCATTTTAAATATAATGTCACATGCAATAAACATTAGTATTTAAAAATGATTTAGGAATGATGACACATATGTAATATCTTAATCAATAAAGGAATTAAAAATAATAAAAATGATTTAACATGATAATATTACTTGCAATAAAAATTAATATATCAAGAAAAAGATTTTAATATAATAACATTATCAAAACAGTACTAACACAGTATAATGTCACAAAAGTTATAGAAAATATTAAAAATCTGCACTAACAGGATAACTTCTATTCTAAAATATTTTTTCCTAGGGCTCTATTTTGGTTCATCAGTTTATGTTGTTCAGTATATTCCACAAATGAGTGAGGTCATGTGATATTTATCTTTCTCTGATTGGCTTATTTCGCTTAGTATAACACTCTCCAGGTCGATCCATACTGTTGCAATGATAAGCGTTCCTTCCTTTTTACAGTAGCATAGTATTCCATTGTGTAAATGTACCACAGTGTTTTAATCCACTTATCTGCTGATGGGCACTAGGCTGTTTTCAAATCTTAGCTATTATAACTTATGCTGCTATGACATAAGGTTGCATGTATCCTTTCTTATTGGTGTTTCCAAATTCTTGGGATATATTTCTAGAAGTGGTATTAGTAGGTCAAATGGGAGCTCCATTTTTAATTTTTTGAGGACACTCCATACTGTTTTCTACAGTGGCTGCACCAGTTTGCATTCCCACCGGCAGTGCATGAGGGTTGCTTTTTCTCCACATTCTTGCCAGCACTTGTCGTTTGTTGATTTGTTGATGATAGCCATTCTGACAGGTGTGAGATGGTACCTCAATGTCATTTTGATTTGCATCTCTCCGATGATTAGTGACTTTGAGCATGTTTTCATATGTCTCTCAGTCTTCTGTAGGTCCTCTTTCTAAAAGTGTCTGTTTTAAGTCTTTTGCCCATTTTTTTATTGAATCATTTATCTTCCTTTTATTAAGTTGTATGAGTTCCTTGTAAATATTGGAGATTCAACCTTATTGGGGATAACATTGGCAAATATGTTCTCCCATGCAATCGTGTTTCTTGTTTTGTTGATGGTTTCTTTTGCCGTGCAGAAGCTTTTTATTTTGATGCTGTTCCATTTGTTTATTCTCTTGTTAGGAGCTATATCAGTAAAGATATTGCTACAACATATGTCTGATATTTTGCTGCCTATGGATTCTTCTAAGATTTTTATGGTTTTTGTCTTACGTTTAAGTCCTTTATCCATTTGACTTTATTTTTGTGTATGGTGTAAGTTAGTGGTCTAGTTTCATTTTTTTTGCATGTATCTGTCCAATTTTTCCATTATCATTTATTGAAGAGACTATCTTGACTCTATAGTATGCTCTTGATTCCTTTGTCAAATATTAATTGAGCATAGTAGGTTGAGTTGACTTCTGGGTTCTCTGTTCTGTTAAATTGGTCTATGTCTCTTCTTGTGCCAGTACCAGACTGTTTTGAAAACAGTGGCTTTGTAATATCCTATCTAATAAAAGAGTAATATGCAAATTGACCAGCACTCCAACACACAAGATAGCCACCCCCATGTGGACACAAGATGGCTGCCAAAAGATGGCCTGCAGAGGAGGGCAGTTGTTGGCAATCAGGCCAGCAGAGGAGGGCAGTTGTGGGCGATCAGGCCAGAAGGGGAGGGCAGTTGGGAGGGACCAGGCCTGCAAGGGAGGACAGTTGGGGGTGATCACTCCTGCAGGGAAAGGCAGTTAGGGGTGACCAGGCTGGCAGAGGAGGGCAGTTGGGGGAGACCAGGCCAGCAGGGGAGGGCAGTTAGGGGTGATCAAGCTGGCAGGGGAGGGCAGTTGGGGGACACCAGATCTGCAGAGGAGGGCAGTTGGGAGCAACCAGGCCTGCATGGAAGGGAGGTTGGTGGGCACCAGGTCAGCAGGGGAGGGGAATTAGGGGAAACCAGGCTGGCAAGGGAGGGTAGTTAGGGGTTACTGGGTCAGCAGGGGAGGGCAGTTGGGGGTGACCAAGCCTCCAGGGGAGAACAATTAAGAGCAACCAGGCTGGCAGGGGAGGGCAGTTAGGGGTGACCAGGCAAGTAGAGAAGGGCAGTTAGGGCCAATCAGGCCAGCAGGGGAGCTGTTAGGCATCAATCAGGCTGGCAGGGAAGTAGTTAGGGACGATCAGGCTGGCAGGCAGAAGCGGTTAGGGGCAATCGGGCAAGCAGGCAGGCGAGCAGTTGGGAGCTAGCAGTCCTGGATTGCAAGCGAGTTGTCCAACATCCCTCAAGGGGTACCAGATTGGAGAGAGTGCAGACTGGGTTAAGGGAAAACCCTCTCTCCCCCCACCCCATGCATGGATTTTTGCACTGGGCCTCTAGTAGTTTAATATCTGGTATTGTGATCCTTCCAACTCTGTTCTTTTTTCTCAGGATTGCTGCAGCTATTCAGGGTCTTTTTTTATTCCAGATGAATTTTTGGGAAGTTTGTTCTAAGTCTGTGAAATATTCTCTTGGTATTTAAATGGGGATTGCACTGAATCTATAAATGGCTTTGAATAGTATGACATTGATTCTACCAATCCATTAACACAGTATGTTCTTCCATTTCTTCATGTCTTCCTCTATCTCTTTTTTCAATGTCCTATAGTTTTCTAAGTATAGGTCTTTTACCTCCTTAGTTAAGTTTATTCCTAGGTATCTTAAATTTTTTTTTTATTTCAATGATAAATGGGATTGTTTTTTTTTTGTTGTTTTTTTTTTGTTACTCTTTCTGTGAGTTCATTATTGGTGTATAAAAAGCCATAGATTTCTGGGTGTTAATTTTGTATCCTGCTACATTGCCAAATTCATTTATTAAGACTAGTTGTTTTTTGATAGAGTTTTTAGGATTTTCTATGTCATTTGTGAATAGCAACAGTTTTACTTCTTCTTTTCCAATTTGTATGTATTTTATTTCTTCTTCTTGTCTGATCATTATGGCTAGCACTTCCAGTGCTATGTCAAACAGGAGTGGTGAAAGTGGAGATCCCCGTCTTATTTCTGTGGTTAGGGGAAATGGCTTTAGTTTTTGCCCAAGAGTATGATGTTGGCTGTATGTTTGTCATATTTGGCCTGTTTCATGTTGAGATATACTCCTATTCCCACTTTGCTGAGAGTTTTTATAAAAAATGGGTATTGTATTTTGTTAAATGCTCTTTCTGCATCTATTGATATGATCATGTGATTTTTGCTTTACAATTTATGTGATGTATCATGTTTATTGATTTGTAAATATTGTACCAGCCTTTCATCCCTAGAATAAATCCCACTTTGTCATGGTGTATGATCTTTCTAATGTAATATTGGATCTGCTTTGGTAGGATCCTGTTGAGGATTTTAACATCTATGTTCATCAGGGATATTGGCCTGTAATTCTGTTTCTTTGTAGTGTCTCTATCTGGTTTTGGAATTATGATAATTGTGCCCTCATAAAAAGAATTTGGAAGTGATCCTTCCTCTTGGATTTCTGAAATAATTTGAGGAGTATAGGTGTTAGTTTTTCTTTGAATGTTTGGTAAAATTCCCTGTGAAGCAGTCTGGACCTGGGCTTTTGTTTGTAGGGAGTTTTTTGATTACTGCTTCTATTTCATCAGTTGTTATTAGCCTATTCAGGTTTTTTTATTCTTCCTGATACAGTTTTTGGGAGTTTATATTTTCTAGGAATTTTATGTATTTCATCCACATTGTCCAGCTTGTTGGCATATAGTTGTTCATAGTATTTTTTTTTTTTTACAATCCTTTGTATTTTTGTGGTGTCAGTGGTTACTCCTCCACTTTCATTTCTGATTTTATTTATTGGGTCCTCTTTGTTTTTTGATGAGTCTGGTTAATGGTTTATCAATTTTGTTTATCCTTTCAAAGAACTAGCAATTGGTTCATTGATTTTTTTTTTTTGTCTCTATGTTATTTATTTTTGCTCTAATTTTTATTATTTCCTTCCTTCTACTTACTCTGGGCTTTTCTTGTTGGTCTCTTTCTACTTCTTTAAGTTGTAGGATTAAGTAGTTTATTGTTGATTTTTCTCGGGTCTTTTTTTTTTTTTTTTTTTTTTTTTTTTTTTTTTTTTTTTTTTTTTTTTTTTTTTTTTTTTTTTTTTTTTTTTTTGGTTTTTTTTTTTTTTTTTTTTTTTAGGTATGCCTGTAGTGCTATGAACTTTGCTCTCAGGACTCCTTTTGCTGTCCCAGAGATTTTGGGTTGTTGTGTGTTCATTTTCATTTGTTTCCAGGAAGTTTTTTATTTCTTTTTTG
>PVJN01004352.1:0-50522 GCA_004026805.1 Lasiurus borealis | reverse complement strand
ATCCATGTAACTTTTAGAAGAATGTATATTCTGCTGCTTTGGGAGGAAATGTTCTATAAATGTCTATTAAATTCATCTGATCTAGTGTGTCCTTTAGAGTTTCTGTTTCCTTGTTAAGCTTTTTTTTTTTTTTTGGAAGATCAATCTTGTGAAGTCAGAGGGATGTTAACATCTCCTACTATGACTGTATTGTTGTTGATTTCTCTGTTAAAGTTCTCTAGAAGTTATTTTATATATTTAGGTGCTCCGATGTTGGGTGCATGTATGTTTACCAGGGTTATATCCTCTCATTGGATTGATCCCTTTAGAATTATGTAGTGACCTTTGTTGTCTCTTGTGATGACTTTCATTTTAAAGTCTGTGATGTCAGATATGAGTATTGCTACTCCAGCTTTTTTTCCTTTTCCATTTTCATGGAATTTTTTTTTTTCCATTCCCTCACATCCTGTGTGTGTCTCATTGTGAGGTGGGTCTCTTGTAGACAGCATATAGTTGGGTCATATTTTTGTATTCCTTCTGCTACCCTAAGCTTTTTGATTGGAGCATTTAATCCATTTACATTCAAAGTTATTATTGATAGATACTGATTTATTGCCATTATATTTTTGTATGGCTAGGTTTCTCTCTGTTTCTTCTGCTTATTACAGCAGTCCCTTTAGCATTTCTTGTAATGCCCTTTCTGGTATGGGAAGCTCTTTTTTTGACTGTCTATTTTGAAAGGCCTTTCTGAATATAGTAATCTTGGTCTCAGATCCTTGTTTTCCATTACCTTGAGAACTTCATGCCATTCCCTTTTGGCCTGTAGAGTTTCTGATGAGAAACAGATGTCAGCCTTATGGGAACTCCTTTGTAGGTAACAGTTTTCTTTTCTCTTGCTGCCTTTAAGATATTCTCTTTGTCTTTAATTTTTGGCATTTTAATTATGATGTGTCTGGGCGTGGGCCTGTTTGGGTCCTTCTTGTTGGGTTTCTCTGTTCCTCCTTAACTTGTGTGAGTTTTTCCTTAACCAGGTTAGAGAAGTTTTCTGCCATTATTTCTTCAAACACCTTCTCTATGCCTTTCTCCCTTTCTGCCTCTTCTGGCACACCTGCTATTCTAATACTGTTACATTTCCATTGTCCCACAGCTCACTTAAGCTGTCCTCCTGTTAAAAAACTGTTTTTTTCTTTCTCATTTTTTGGTTGAGTGATATTTTCAACTCTGTCTTCTAATTCACTGATTTTTTTCCTTAGGTTCCCCTAATCTGCTATGTTTTCCTTCCAAATGTGTTCTTTATTTGTGTCATTCTTTATCTCAGATTATTCTTTTTTCATAGTTACTCTATCTTTTTTCATGCTGTTGAGCATTTATCCATCATTACTCTGAACTCTGATTCAAATAAAAAAATTTTAATTAAATCTTTATTATTCAGATTATTTCATTTGTTTCTCTTTTTCCCCCTCCATAGCTCCCCTCCACACGGCCCCCACCCCTCCCTCTATTCTTACCTCCCTCCCGTTGACCTCATCCATAGGTGTATGATTTTTGTCCAGTCTCTCCCTGTACACCCCTCACCCCATTCTCCCTGAGAATTATCAGTCCACTCCCCTTCTGTGCTCCTGATTCTATTATATTCACCAGTTTATTCTGTTGATCAAATCTTTAATTCCCTTAATTTTTAGATTTACTTGTTGATAGATATGTATTTGTTGTTCATAATTTTTTATCTTTTACCTTTTTCTTTTTCCTCTTCTAAAAGAGTACCTTCCAGCATTTCATACAATACTGGTTTGGAGTTGATGAACTCCTTTAGATTTTTCTTATCTGTGAAGCTTTTTATCTGCCCTTCAATTCAGAATTATAGCTTTGCCTGATAGCATATTCTTGGTTGTAGGTTCTTGCTATTCATCACATTGAATATTTCTTGCCACTCCCATCTGGCCTGCATCATTTCTGTTGAGAAATCATCTGACAATCCTATGGGTGCTCCCCTGTAAGTAATGAACTGTTTTTCTCTTGCTGCTTTTAATATTCTCTCTTTGTCTTTTGCTCTTGGTATTTTAATTATGATGTATCTTGGTGTAGTCCTCTTTGGATTCCTTTTATATGGTGTTCTGTGTGCTTCCTGGACTTGTAAGTCTATTTCTTTTACCAGATGTGGGGAGTTTTCAGCCACTATTTCTTTAAATAGGTTTTCAGTATCTTGCTCTCTCTCTTCTTTTGGCACCTCCACAATTCTGATGTTGATATGCTTGAAGTTGTTCCAGAGGCTCCTTACATTATCTTCACATTTTTGGATTCTTTTTTCTTCTTGCTTTTCCAATTGAGTGTTTTCTGATTCTTTATATTTTAAATTTTTGACTTGATTCTTGCCTTCCCCTACTCTGTTGTTAGGTGTCTGTATAATATTTTTTATTTCAGCCAGTGTATGTTTAATTTCTAGTTGATCCTTTTCCATTTCTAGTAGGTTCTTTTTCATCTCCTCTTGGGTCTTGCTAATTTTATCCAACTTTTCTAGGATATTCTTGTAAAACCTTATAAGCATGGTTTTGAACTCTATATGCAGTCATTCATTTTCCTCCATTTCTTTTGTTTGTGATCCCTTCCCTTGTCTCGGCATTTTCATTATGCCACGAGAACTTCTGTGTTGCATTCAGCCTTATGATACCAGACTTGCAAAACCGCAAAAGCCTCTCTGTTGAGCTTGGGATGTGTGGAGTCTCAGGGTTTAATGGACCGCCTTGCCTTCCAGTCGGCCCCGCCTCCACAGCCCCCGAGTCTCACGAGACTGGGTAATCGCTGGAGCAGTACCTTTACGCTTTCTCTTGCAGTGCCTCTAGACTGCTGCTCCTCCAGGTCCCCTGCGCTCCTGGACCATATGAGTCTGGGTCCCCAGGGTTTCGTCCGAAACCATGGTTTAGTGGAGTTAGAAGTGACGCAGTGGTGAGGGTCTGTCTCCCGGCCACTTGTGAAAGCCAGCAGCACAATCAGCTGTCACTCCTCTGCACGCAGTGCTGTGCGTGCCACCAGACTTCTGATCTTTTGCAACTCCCCTAAATTTCCGTGCACTTCTCCCTTTTCACAGTCCAGACTCCCCCCGTATGAGTTTCGCCTGGATCTGGGGTTTAATGTCATAGGATAAGGGGTTCAATGCTGTTGAGAGTCTCTGTCTCCCTCTTGCCAGAGAAAACCAGCCAGGTTCTCCGGCACTTGCTCTCTCCACGCGCTGTCTCTGTACCTCAGCTTTTTGCAGCTCCTCTGGGTCTCTGTGAGCCCCTCTCTTTCCTTTTATTTGTAGAATTTCCACTCAACCAGCTTTCCTGTGGTTCTAGATAACGTTCCTTCTGTCTTTTAGTTGTAGTTTTGAAATTGTTGTGCGAGGCAGCAGTGTAGGTGTTTACCTATGCCACCATCTTGGATTCTCTCCCAGATAAATTTCATATCTCTGCTTTATTTATATCTTCTGGAGAATTCTCTTGTTTTTCCAATTGGGGATTATTTCTTTGTCTCCTCATTTTGGCTTTCGGTTTGGGTTTGTGGCTATGAATTAGATCCTCTACACCTCTTAATCTCTAGTGCAGGACTGGGTCAAAGGCTGTTTCTGACTAATTATATTAGGCTTACACTCAAAGCCCCTAGGGACCGCCTCTGCCTACAGATGATAAGATGCAGACCTGAATTGCTCCCTAGGCAATTGTCCCCAATTTTTTTTTAGGGTGGGGCAGTTGCTAATGCCTGGAGGCTGATTATTATTTTGAATCCCTTAAGTGGCCTCAGGGCAAGGTGTTTTCTAATAGGATGTGTCATCTGTCTTCCCCCAAGACAAGGTAAATGTCTATGTGGGAAAGATGTCCTCCATTGCATGAGGGAGTGACTCAGCCCTAGAACTTTAGGATGTCTGCCACCTGAGCTCTCTCCCTCGAGCCCTCAGTACTGGCTTCTGCCTTCACAGCTCCAGTCCACTTCACCCTCATTTTGCCAGCGCCCAAGTTGGGTGGCTCCACAGGGAATCCTGTGCATTGGACCTTTAATACGGTGCCAGAATTTCCAGTCATCTCTCCTTGGCAGACAGTACCCCACTGCTTTTCACAGCCTGATTTTATGCGGGTATCCTCCTCAGTTCTGGTGCTCTCTACTGGGAGGGGCCCAGCGTGGGGATTAGATCCCAGAGTTCTCAGTGGCAACCCCCACAGCTGAGATATCTTTCTGGGACTTCAGTTGTCTCTGGGTGCCTGGCCAGCCCTTTCATACTTCTGCCCCCGCTAACAGTCTCTATGTAGTCTTCATGTTTGGTCCTCAAGTGTCAGTGCTTTCTCCTGCTAGTTTTCCATTAATTATTCAAGAAGTTTTTCGGTATTTTAGTTGTAATATCAGTTTGTTCCTGGGAGCATCCACTTACTCTGCCACCATTTTTAATCCCAAGCACACATTTTTGATTAGGATAAATGTGGAGTATTTTAAAATAGATCTCTGGGATGGAGGCAGAGATTCAGTGAGACTCAAGTAGATTGTAGCAAAAGTAAAATGTACAGCTTCCCTCTTCATTCCAGGATGAGTAAGATCACAATTATACCTTGATTAAAAACCTTAAACAATATCTAGATTATACCAGCTAGATGCAGAAATCAGTTAAGAAGGCTATGTCTATCTGCCTTTCACCCAGGTCTCTGCTTGCTGAAGAGGGCTTGTGTATGTGCATTGCCTGGTTATGATGCTGATGAGTCACGGTGTGAGAAGAGCTTTGACAGCCAGCAGATAGGACAGTTCCACTTACAGAGTATTTTTCACCTGTTCCTTCTTTCTGAAGTTGCATTGATGTGTAGGATTGGGAACAGTAGTTTTGACACTTCAAAAAACCATAGAGGGCCGAGACCGGTTTGGCTCAGTGGATAGAGCGTCGGCCTGCGGACTGAAAGGTCCAGGTTTGATTCCGGTCGGGGGCATGTACCGTGCTTGTGGGCACATCTCCACTGTGGGGCATGCAGGAGGCGGCTAATCGATGTCTTTCTAATCGATGTTTCTGACTCTCTATCTCTCTCCCTTCCTCTCTGTAAAAAAAAAAAAAAAATCAATAAAATGTATTTTTAAAAAAAGTTAAAAAAAAAAAAACCATGGAGGATGGGGATGTGAAGAGGAAATTCTTTACCATAGGAAATACTTTTTTATTTGGAAAAATAAAAACAAAAACACAACCTTCTATTATTTTATAATTTAACAAGTGTTTTATAAAAGTAGTCAGGCATCAAAAGGTCTGCTGCCCAGTTTTCTAGGGGTGGGCCTTCAGGTTGACTGCTGTGCTTCGTGGCTGGATTTCTAATTCTCTTCTGTGGATCTCATAGTTATGCTATTTTTTTCTAGATTTTGGCAAGAGGTTCATTTTCAGCTCTGGTGTTTAGTGTTGTGAGTTTTTGTGGTTGGTCCTTGTTTCTTTGTTGTCTTAAGTATTTTTAGTGGGCATTTGGAGCAGGTAGAACCAAGCACTGCTGGCTAGATGCCATTTTTAAACCAGCTGAAATTATATGTTGCATTTATTTTATCAATATTCCTATAATGTTTATTTTATTAATGATAGAGACTAACATTATCATGTAGTACTAATAATTATAACAGTAATAATATCTGACTTTGTTAATGTGTCTTCTCAATGCTGCATGCTGAGCCTATCTGTATTGTTTCATTTGATCCTCAGCATTTTGTGGGTATATACTGTTCTATCCTTATTTTACATGTGAGGAAACTGAGCCTTAATGGCTTTAGTTTTGCCTGAAGTGATAACATAGACTGAGTCTAATATTCAAATTTACCTGGCTCTAGAATCCACTTTAATCACTCTGTTCTTTCTTTGTCCTTCTAAAAAAAAACCTCAGCAGTCTTGACTATTTTCATATTCCTACTTTGATTATTTTACAAATAGCAGTCACACCATTTTTTAAAAAAAAGTAATTGTGGTTGGCCCACATCCATATATCTGTGCTTGATTTTATAATCACATGAGAAGAGGCTTCTGGGATGCTGGGATTTTCTCTATGATTAATTTGGATGGATATTATACAGGTTTATTCACTTTGTAAGAATACATCAAACTGTACACTTAAACTTGGTACTTTATTGTAGGTATAGGGTCAGGCAAAAGTAGGTTTATAATTTGTATAGAAAATAATACAGTAGTTAATAAATAATAATATAAGAATTAACTCTGTGTTTCGCATACTGACAATTGTAAACTTACTTTTCCCACCCCATGTACATTATACTTCAGTAATAAATTTTCAAAGAAAAATGTTCATTATTTTAAAGTATGATGAGTTACTATAGTTGGATATATTCAAAGAATATTAGAGATTCTGAATATAAATCTCAAAGAGTAGAGTTCTAAAAATATTTTGTGCAGAATTATAATTAAAACTTTTTAAAGGAACTACTTGAAAGATAGGGTGATATTCTAATGTGCTTACTTAAAAATGTGTCACATTAAGGACTTTTTAAATTATGTAAGTAGTGCCTTGTATGGACAACTACAGAAGCTGCCAAAAATAAACACTTACAAGATGATTATTGGATTATTGTTCACTTTTTGAAATAATCTATACTAATAAAAGGGAAATATGCAAATTGACCATCACTTCATGGTGCCCACCAGCCAATCAGGAGTGAGTATGCAAATTAACCTGACAAATATGGTGATAGCTTTGCCAGTCACTCTGGGCCTCTGGGCACCACACATGCAAGCCTGGAGCAGTTGGGCAGGGCAGGAACCCTGCTATGAGAAGGGGGATAAGGGATGGAGGGAACTACAGGAGTGGCGCTCTGGCTGTAGTGAAGACTTAAAGCTCCAGCCAGAGTGAAGATGGAAGACAATGGCCAGAGGGAAAGCCTGGGTTCCAGGTGGTGGAGAAAAACCAGTGCTGGCAGCCAAGGAAAGGAAGGCCTATGGCACGAATGTTCGTGCAATGACCTCTAGTCCTATCTAATAAAAGAGTAACATTAAAATTAACCATCACTCCACTATACCCACAAGCCACGCCCACCACCCAATCAGAAGTGAGTATGCAAATTAACCCCAATCAAGATGGCTGCAGCCATGGAGCAAGCAGGAGGCTTGGGTTTTCCTGGCAATGGAGGAAGCCAAGCTTTCCATATACTCTGGCAGGCCCAGGCCTCCACTCAAGACTACAAAGTTTCAATTATAAAAGATAAGTAAATCCCAACAAAAATGGTGGTAAGTGACAGAGCAACCAGGAGGCTTGGCTCTGCTCATGGCTACAAAGTTTCAATTATAGAAGATAAATAAATCCCAACAAAAATGGCTGTGGCCATGGAGCAAGCAGGAGGCTTGGCTCCACTCCAGGCTACAAAGTTTCAATTATAGAAGATAAATAAATATCAGATACCAGGGCCTCTGCTTGAGTTGCCAGGGGCATGGCTAGCCTGCAAACCACCACAGACCCCTCACCCAGGCCACCCCATGACTGAAGGGAACCCCCAACCTGATCTGGGACACCATTCAGGGCAAACCATCTGGCCCCTACCCATACACTGGGCCTCTATCCTATATAATAAAAGAGTAATATGCAAATTGACCATCACTCCAACACACAAAATGGCTGCCTCTATGTGGTCAAAGATCCTACACCCATGTGGACACAAGATGGCCAGCAGGGAGGGCAGTTGGGAAGGACAAGGCCTGCAAGGGAGGGCAGTTGGGAGTGATTAAGCCTGCAGGGGAGGGAAGTTGGGGGTGACCAGGCCTGCAGGAAAGGGCAGTGCAGGGAAGGCCAACCTGATTGATGCCTGCAGGGAAGGACACTTAGGGGCAAACAGACTGATAGGGGAGCAGCTAGGTATTATTCAGGTTGGCAGGAGAGTGTTTAGGGGGTGATCAGGCTGGTAGGCAGAAGCAGTTAGGGGCAATCAGGAATGCAGCAGGCAAGCAGTTGGGAGCCAGCAATCCTGGATTGTGAGAGGGATATCCGACTGCCTGTTTAGGCCTGATCCCAGTAGGGGTCCCAGATTGGAGAGGGTACAGGCTAGGCTGAGGGCCCACCCTGCACGAATTTCATGCACCGGGCCTCTAGTCTATATATATAAAAGACTAAGCAACCAAATACTGAATGACCTGTTGACTGGCTGCTATGATATGCACTGACCACAAGGGGGCAGATGCTCAGTGCAGGAGCTCTGCCCCCAGGTGGTCATTGTGCTCCCACAGCAGGAATGCTGCTCAGCTGACCAACCCATCCAGGCAGCCCACCAGCCCAGCCGCAGCCACTCACTCCCTCTGTAATCCTGTAGATCCAATCTCTGGAGAATGGGCCAGGCACCAATGGACCAGTGCCACCAGCATGATCCCCAGCAGTGCCACCAGCCTCCTGGAAGTTGGCCTAAGACACCATGGACACTTCCCCTCCCTAGAGGTTTGCAAGGAAAAAACTATATAAAAGCAGCCACCAGCTGGTTCCTAACAACTGGTGCAAATATCAGTAGGACAGATTCGGATCCGAGTTGGCAAGAGTGTCCCACTCCCTACCCTGGAGGGCCAATCCGGTCCTGCCCACCCCCTCACCTGCCTCAAGATGAGCACCAGACGCAGGGCTTATGGCTGGTGAGTGCTGCTGTGGCAGCATGAGCCTCTCCTATCAAAAC
The DNA here is from genome assembly GCA_004026805.1 of Lasiurus borealis. Classification (NCBI taxonomy): domain Eukaryota; kingdom Metazoa; phylum Chordata; class Mammalia; order Chiroptera; family Vespertilionidae; genus Lasiurus; species Lasiurus borealis. The sequence continues at coordinate 41,900 of PVJN01004352.1, read as the reverse complement.
TGATTGGGCGCAAGCCCATGGCAGGTGCAGCAGGGTCCTGATAAGCAGGAGTGGCAGACGGTGTTGGACTGCCAGTTTCAGCCTGATCCCTGCAGACCACCCCGAAGGACCCTACCTGTGCATGAATTTGCACACCAGGCCTCTAGTATATTAATAAGGTTTCTTCAGATACCAGTAGAAAGTCTCCTTAATATATTTATAAATAATCTCATTTGCAAAAAATAATGTGCTATTGAGAAACATATTTTACAAAGTGATTAATTTCCTTGTTTGCCCTGTATTTGAGTGTTTAAGTATCATAATACCCGTATTTTTTCCTTTGAAAATATTTTTATTGATTTTAGAGAAGAGAAAGGGAGAAAGAGGTAGAAACATCAATGATGATAATTATCAATAGCCTGTCTGCCCCTACACACCCTACACTGGGGATCAAGCCCACAACCTGGGCATATGCCCTGACTGGGAATTGAACCATAACTTTCTTGTTCTTTGGTTGATGCTCAACCACTGAACCACACCAGCTGGGCTAATTTTTCCTTTTTGAATTTTTGGTCAACAGTATTCCTTCTGCTGGCAATTTTTACCATTAATTTGTTCTTTATTTTTATTCTGAAAACAGTTGGCATTATAATGCAGAATTCAGTCATTTCCTTCACTTCTTTTGTCTTCTCATCAAATAAACAAGTTTATGTGGAGGAAGTTCTTAAAAGAGCTGAATACCTTAGCATACTTCTTTCTGAATATGTGCTTGTGCATTTTAACATTCAGGGTCAGCTCTCTATGTATACAACAATGCAGTTTTCACCCCAGAGGACTGGCATGGTATTCAAGAAATAGCAAGAAGCAGGAAGAAGGATGACCCTTTGAAGGTTGGAAGATTTGGAATTGGCTTCAATTCTGTCTATCACATAACAGGTATAGTGTTTGGTTTCAATCTTGATATTGAAAATTGTTTTAACCTGTAGTTTGTCATTTATTTAGTTAACTTCAGATGATGCTGTTTTAAAAAGTTTTTTTTTCCAATTTTTTTCTGTCAGTGGTAAGAAGTGTGTCAATAAAATATCTATGCTTTTGATTTTCAGAAGTTACCATAGTAGCTATATCAAAGCATCATATTATGCTGAGAGTTAATGTCATTCTAATACAGTGTAATCAATGTAATATATTAAGTCATTTTATATGGGGTTTGAAATGAAACTTAAAATGCTTACACAAAATTGTTATTCTGAAATATTTTACACTGGAAATGTTTGAGTCAGTCAAACCAATTCTCACATACTCCTATATATATTTTTAAATACCAGGAGGTTAAGAAGCAAAATGTAATATTTAATGGTATCAAATAACTGGCAGAGTAAAGATCTTTGAGGTGATTCTGGATTCTTACATTTTTCTCATAAAATTTTTGCTCTCAAACTTATGAGTACTTGAAAGATTACTTTGAAATCATTTTTTGAATCTAGAAAGAATATGAGATTTCTGGTCATAGTTATAACAGGAAATACATGAAACTTAAGATAGATATCTCTAAGCATATATAGCTATTCTTCCATAATCAATGCTCTCAGTATTTAGTACAGTTTGTAATAAAAAAAAATTATGGAATTGGCCTTTGTTATAGCTTAGTTTCAAATTGTTTTTGCATTTTGAACTTGCAGGAGGAAAGATTGAGTTGGCAGAGATATAACTATAGATAGCGTGATAACAAACTTTATCATCCATACTAGGACACTGATGAGAGTATATTATTGTCAACTGGCTTAAACTAGAATGGCCCCTGATGAGTGGAACATAGGGTCACCCTCACTATAGCCCAATTTTAATAAGCCTATATTTTGGTATTGTATTTACATTATTATATATTGTATAATGCTGTATTAAGTCATATTACTTATATAATACAATTAATTCATAAATTATAATTTCATATGACTAATAGAGGCCCAGTGCATGAAATTCATGCATAGAAGGGGGGATCTCTTCACCCCAGCCTGCAATCTAGGACCCCTTGTGGTATGTCTAATTGTTGGTTTAGGCCTGATTCCGGGAATTAGGCCTAAATAGACAGTTGGACATCCCTCTCACAATCCTGGACCAACCTGCCTGCCTGACTGGTTGCCCCTAACTTCCCCCCCTGCTGACCTGATTGCCCCTCACTGCTCCCCCTTACTGGGCCTAATCACCCCCAACTGCCCCTACCTGCCAGTCTGGTCACCTCCAACTGCTCCCAGACCGGCCTGGTCACCCCTCATGGCCCCCCCACTTCTCTACCAGCCTGGTTGCCTCATACAGTCTGTTGTTCAGTCATTGGTTGTAAATCACTAACCCCCCTGCTGGCCTGGTCGCCCCACACACTCTGCTTGTTCAGTCATTTGGTCGTCTCTCACTAACCTCCCTACCGGCCTCTTGTGAGAGTGTGATGGTCTATTTGCATATTACCTCTTTATTTTATAGGATTACACATGAATATTAATGTGTATTTGAATATTACCCCTAATTAGTTTTTAATTATGGGGCATATATGTGAATGGCATAAGTGTGGAACTGTTGTACAAGAGTGAACTGTTTAGTCAGAGTCTGACAGACTGCCAGTATCTGCAACTCCCTCTTGATTTTTCCCCATTTGAGAATGATCACATTTAAGTGCAGTAGTATTAGCTGGAGTGATGTTCTCTAATCTAAGGATTTGTGAAGGTCATGAGTCATGCCGTACAATTGTCAGACATTTCCCTGCATAATTTTAATAATGGGAGTGTGTACACAGTCTATGGACGAGGGTGTCACAGACCACACTTTTGATTAATTTAGCAGCTAGGTTTGTTGATGTAACATTTCCTGCTTTAAATACCTGAGAGTGTAGGAGTTGGTGATTGTGACAATGGAACCTGCAATTGATGACAATAAATATTAAAGGTAGACTTCATTGGAGTTGCATCATGCATGAAGGTTAGGTGCTATAGTCAGCATGAGAGGCTAAACATCCAAATTACCCTCAGGAAGTCCTTAAAGGCACCGTCTTGAAGGATTTCTCACAATACAGCAGTTCTGACATGTTTAATTTTTCTGCCAGTGTTTAAATATTACTTTGCCTTTGGTTAAAGAATAGGTGAAGCAGTTGATATCAATTTAGTGGTCATTCTATACAAAAAATGTGTCTGGAAGCACTACCCTTAGGTTCACTGTGATGAGATGCTCCCAACCTACGGGGCACATCTATTTTGAGAAGCATAGGGATGCACATCAACCCAGGGAACTCATTTCAACACTCACTTAAGGTCAGATGCTTATTGAGTAATTTGGTGGCAGGATTTTTTCTGTTATTTCTCTGCCTCTCTTCCTTCAGAGAATCTACCATTGAAGTTTTCATTTTGAACATAGATGCAACTCTGTTCTGTTTAATTGAGTTCACATGGCTGTGGGGTTGAGTGTAGATATCCAATGACTCAACATATTTTAATTGTTTAATAAGTGTTGGAAGATATATCTTAGGTTTTCATAATGATCATGTAAAATCTTTATGCTGTTACTTATTGAATCAAGAGAGAAATAATTATTTTTCATGTTCAAAGAATTATATTTTTGTGCTAAATTTAGTGTTTTTTTTCTTTAGGTAAATCTATTTTGGAGTCTCTATGGCTTATGCTTTTTTGTGTGTAATTTTTTATTTTTATATTTAAATTAAAATTTGAAAACAGCTAAATTTTTAAATTTTATTTTATTGTTTAAAGTATTACAAATATTAGTACATATGTCTCCTTTTTTCCCCCCATTGACCTCCCCCGGCCTCCCTTACTCCCTTCTGGCATATACCATTTCTCTCCCTCCCCACCGCAGTGTCTTGTGTCATTGTTTATGCTTATATGCATGCATACAAGTCCTTCAGTTGATCTCTTACTCCTTCCCCACCTCTCCTACCTTCCCACTGTAGTTTGACAGTCTGAGAGTCTGAGGCTTCTTTGCCTCTGTATCTGTTTTTGTCCATCAGTTTATAATGTTCTTTATATTCTACAAATGAGTGAGATCATGTGGTATTTATCTTTCACCAACTGGCTTATTTCACTTAGCATAATGCTCTCCATTTCCATTCATGTTGTTATAAATGGTATAATATTTTTATAGTAATTATGCATTGTAAGTATAATTATAACTGTCCAATAAACTTCAGAGTTGATCATGACTGCTTAATTTTATTTATTTATTTATTTATTTTTTTACAGATGTTCCTTGTATTTTTAGTGGTGACCAAATTGGGATGTTGGATCCTCACCAAATGCTTTTTGGTCCACATGAGTCAGGTCAATCTTGGAATCTCAAAGATGACAGCGAAGAAATTAGTGAACTTTCAGACCAATTTGCGCCATTTATTGACATTTTTGGAAGCACCAAGGAAATGTTTATAAACGGCCATTTTCCAGGAACATTTTTCCGTTTTCCCCTTCGCCTACAACCTTCCCAGCTTAGTAGTAACCTCTACAATAAGCAAAAGGTTCTTGAGTTGTTTGAATCTTTTAAGGCAGATGCAGACACAGTGCTACTGTTTCTGAAAAGTGTGCAGGATGTCTCCTTACATGTCCGAGAAGCTGATGGAGCAGAAAAACTAGTGTTTAGAGTGACTGCTAGTGAGAATAAGGCCCTGAAACAAGAACGGCCAAATTCTGTCAAGATTCTGGAAACTGCTATAAGTAACTATTGTAAAAAGATTCCAAGCAATAGCATAACCTGTGTAACATATCATATAAATATAGTTTTAGAAGACAAGAGTATGAAGGACACACAAAAGACATCTTGGTTGGTGTGTAACAGTGTGGGTGGGCGAGGAATTAGTAGTAAACTTGATTCTTTAGCTGATGAATTGAAATTCATCCCAACCATTGGAATAGCTATGTCTTTATCAAACCAAGATGATGAAGAAAAAGGAGCAATATCTGATTTCTCAGGAAAAGCATTTTGTTTTCTTCCGTTGCCTCCTGGCGAGGAAAGTAAAACGGGCCTTCCAGTTCACATCAGTGGGTTCTTTGGGCTAACTGACAATCGCAGAAGCATAAAATGGAGAGAGTTGGACCAGTGGAGAGATCCAGCTGCCTTATGGAATGAATTTCTGATCATGAATGTTGTCCCTAAAGCCTATGCTACTCTGATCTTAGATTCTATAAAACGCCTGGAATCAAAGAGGAGCTCTGATTTTCCCTTGTCAGTTGACATAATCTATAAGCTTTGGCCTGATGTGAACAAAGTCAAGGTGCACTGGCAACCGGTGTTAGAGCCTCTATTCAGTGAACTGTTCCAGAATGCGGTTATTTATTCTATTAGCAATCACTGGGTCAAGTTGGAGCAGGCTTACTTCTCAGAACTTGATGAAAGTTTAGAACACACAAAGACTGTGCTCAACTACCTCCATAGCTCAGGAAAACAGATTGCCAAGGTACCAATGAATCTGGCTGCAGCCATGCAGCTCACTGCCTCCAGTGAGAAACCTGTGCGGAAGGTGACACCTGCGTTGGTGCGGCAGGTACTGAGGAAGTCTGTACATCTGGGTAGTGCTGAAGAAAAGCTTCACCTCTTAGAATTTGTACTGTCTGACCAAGCTTATAGTGAACTGCTTGGGTTGGAGCTGCTACCTTTACAAAATGGAAATTTTATTCCCTTCTCCTCATCTGTATCAGATCAAGATGTTATTTATATTACCTCAGAAGACTATCCAAGGTATAGACCACACTTTTAAAAATATGGATTTACTCTTAAGAGACTCCTGTCCCTGCTCACATTTACAGTCCTTTATTATGAAATTCATCCATTACCAATGTAGATTTTATAAGGAAGACTTTTGCAGAAATATACTTTTTAAAATAAGAATTGATACATTTTTACATCCTAAAGTAAAACTATTCACTTTTATCAGTTAAATTATCCGAGGCCTGGCCAAGTAGCTCAGTTGATTAGAGCATCATCCCCATATGCCAAGGTTATGTGTTTGATCTCTAGTCAAGGCACATGCAAGAATCAACCAATAAATACATGTATAAGTGTAACAACAAATAGATGTTTCTCTCCTTTCCCCACACCTTCTCTCTCTCTCAAATCAATTTGTAAAAAAGTTACCTTAGCAATTTTTTTCAGAAATTTTAATAATAAAATGGTTATTAAGTGCAAATAATAACTAAGATTTGTCAATGAATTATTTTATGAAATTTAAATGAATTAAAATATAGCTAAGTAATTATAGCTAAGGATGTATATTGGCATTTCAGAAGATAAAATTAATTTTATTCTGAGATGCTTATAGAGTATTTCTGGGTATGCATTTGGTACATGATTCCCTCATGGTTTAAAGTGAAGGCTCATTAATATTTGATCAAAAAGTATTGCCGTGTGATTTGATATGTGCATTCATTTATATAAAACAGTACATTTAATTGGCTTGAAATTACTTAATTACTTTATTTTAGAGTTATTTTAAGATTATAATTGCTGTGGTCCTTTTGCTTTTTAGGTCCCTTTTCCCAGGTCTTGAAGGAAGATTTATTTTGGATAACTTGAAGCCTAACCTTCTAGCTGCTTTAAAGGAAGCTGCCCAAACCCGAGGTATTATAAACAAACTTTTTAAAACTAAACCTATTTATAAAAATTAGAAGCGCAGTATATGAATTCATGCATGGGTGGGGTCTGACCGGTCTGGTCCCAATCAGGAGCTGGGCCTGTTGGGAGGAGGAAATGGCAGGAGGTTGGCCAGCTGCCCACCCCAATTGAGGCCTATCAGGACTAGGCTTACTGGGGCAAGGGGCCACAGGTGATTGGCTGGTGGGCACCACCCCCAATTGGGGTTGGAGGGCTGATTGGGGTGGGGCTAGCCATGAGGAGGGCTGTGGGCAGTGGGCCACCGAGCCCCACCCCCAAATGGGGTGAGGGGTATAGATTGGGCCAGTGGCCTGGGAGAGGAACCTATTGGGGTAGGGGTGTGTGATCAGGGGTGGAGCAACCAGGGGGAGGGGCTGAAGGAGGTTGGTCAGTCAGTCCCACCTCCTTTTGGGGTGAGGGGGAGTAATCAGGGGCAAGGCCTACTAGGGGAAATGCAGTCAGATAAAATGAACTCACAACAGTGTCAGGAAAAGGGACTCCTGGGGTCCTAGCAAAGGATAGATATCCTTTAATAAAAATTCTTTTATTTGGAAAAGACTGAATAGTTTGGGGGGAAATTATTATGGTTCTAAGTTTGATATTATCTTGCAACTTTTTCAAGCATCCTTTCCCTTCTAAGACTATTGCCTGAACTTTTTCTAAGTTAGATATTTTCTTGAAAATTCTGGTTTTATTTCACTAGTTAAGGTTGTAAAGCATATTATTTGTGATGTGTCTTTTATAGCATACTAGAGGCCTGGTGCACAAAATTCATGCACTGTATAGAGGGGGAGTTCCTCAGCCTGAACTGTGCCCTCTTGCAGTCCAGCAGCCCTCTGGAGATGTCTGATTGCCGGGGACTGTGAGGAGCAGGCCTAAGCCAGCAGTCAGACATCCTTAGTGCTGCCGTGGAGCAGGAGAGGCTCCTACCACCGCTGCTGTGCTTGCCAGCCATGAGCCTGGCTTCCGGCTGAGTGGCACTCTCAGTGTGGGAGCGCATTGACTACCAGGAGGCAACTCCTGTGTTGAGCGTCTGCCCCCTGGTGGTCAGTGTGCATCATAGCGACCAGTCATCTGCAGTTCAGTTAATTTGCATATTACTCTTTTATTATATAGGATGCTATTTTCAAAGGTAATGACAGAAGGAAAAGTTGTAATGATTGTACATCTTAATTCATTTAAATATAAACTAAAGGAATTGGAATGAGGGAGGCAAATTAAGGGTGGAGTCAAAATGAGACTAAAGGAAAATGAATATGTAAATACTGTAACTATGAGGTACATAGTTATGTGACATTGATGGGAATTATCATCTTCAAGTAACTTTTTTGGGAGTCTGAATATGCATTCCTATAACTTTGCCAATGTTTGCTGTAAATTTGTTACTATATTCTGGTATAAATTTTTCAAATTAGTTACTATATTCTGGTATAAAAACTTTACATTGAAATATAATATGCATACAAAAAGGTATACATAGTAAACTAAATGAAATTTTTCAAACTGAAAATCTAAATATAAAGACAAGATCACCAACACCCAGAAACTCCTCCCATGCCTTTTTCAGTCCTGCTCACTCAGGGGTAACCACAATCCTGTCTTTTAATCACACCGATTAAATTCAACTAGTTATTTGTTCTATCTATAAAAGGAATCAAACAATATATACGCTTTGTGTCCACTTCTATTACTTTAATATTTGTGACATCATCAAGGTTTTTGCATGGAGTTATAGATCTTCCTTTATTATTGCTGTGATATTTCATTGTGCGATGTGTTACCTTCTTTTAAAGAGAATATTTTTGTTAATGGCCAATAGTGTCTGAGGTAGATATGAATTTAGAAATCTGCCAAAAGTTTTAAGAACTAGTCAGATAGAAAGGGTACAAGGCAACAGAATAATACTGTGCTTTTATTCAAAGATTTTTAAATGTCCTGTTGCACAAGGAATGGCAACCATTTGATTTTCTAACCTTAGGTGGATGGGGTGCCTGTTGTTATATTTTAGGGATGAGTTAAAATATATATAATAACTGAGGTAATCCGACATCTTTGTAGAGTTAAGTGTTCCCACTTTATATGTCTTCATTTTCTCATCTAGTGCGGATTCTGATTTGCTATTTTGGGATCATTTCATTCCCAGTATATTTTTTCTCTGGCTGTTGATTAATGTTCTTTGGACTCTTACACTAGCTGGGATGTCTTCACTGTTTTGTTTGTCATATATAATGTGTGGCTTGGTTCTCCAGGAATTGTCTTCATGGTCACTTTTTTAAAACCTTGATTTAAGTGTTAGGCTACCATTCTTATGATTATTTAATAATCTTTTGCAATATTTTCATTTGGCTATATAGGTGATAGGTAACTGTGTCCTGGGCATCTTCCTTGTTATTTTTATACTAGAGGCCCAGTGCAAGAAATTTGTGCATGGAAGGAGTTGTCCCTCAGCCCAGCCTGTACCCTCTCTAATCTGGGATCTCTCGGGGGATGTCAATCTACCGGTTTAAACCGGCAGTCAAACATACCTCTCACAATCTGGGACTGCTAGCTCCCAACTGCTTGCCTGCCTGATTGCCCCTAACTGCTTCTGCCTTCCAGTCTAATCACCCCCTAATCACTTCCCTGCTAGCCTGATAAACGCCTAACTGGTCCCCTGATGGTCCAATTGCCCACAACTGCCCTCCCTGCCAGCCCAGTCACCCCAAACTGCCCTCTCCTGCCAGCCCAGTCTCCCCTGACTGCCCTCCCCTGCCGGCCTCGTTTCCTGCAACTTCCCTCCCCTGCCAGCCTGGTCACGCCTAACCACCCTCCCCTGCCCAGCCTGGTTGCCCCTAACTGCCCTCCTCTGCTGGCCTGGTCACCCTGTGGCTTGGCCCCACACTGTGACTTTGTCCAGAAGGACATACCAAAGGATGTCTAGAAGACATCCAGTCTATCTGGTCTAATTAGCATATTATCCTTTTATTATTATAGATGTGATGATGTCCTGTATTATATAGGATCATTAGTTAAAATAAATAAATAAATTTTGTTCAAGACAAAAGTACTTTATTGCCATGAACAATTTTAATATTTTGGGAGCACTATAATATAGGGACTGATGGGGACCCCCTCAAAAAAAAAATGGCCCTGGCTTTCCTTTCCTGAGATCTGAGTTAGTAAAGATTCACAGAAAGGGGTCCAGCAGATAGATGTAAAAATCACTGGTGTGTTACTGATAATTCCAGTGTTGGAGATCATTACTCATATCAGATAGTGGGCTTCTATAATTCAACTCCAGAATTAAACCATCTAGTCTCAGGCAGCACTGTAATACCACAGGCTTCCTTATGGAGGAGCTGCCCTCAGAAGGAAACTTCTGAGCAGGCACCGATTCTCTCTGTTTACTTACCAATCAGACATGTCATGCCACTTACTGGAATGATGCAAAAGGAAGGATTAGTGAATGTGGGAGAGGGAAGCTAAGATTATTATATTTATGGAGCTCCCTTCATATATTAGGAAACATCACAAATATTTGACATTTTTTTGCTGTAATGATTATGCAGTTATTTTGTTGACACAAAGCACTGTGGACTTCTGTTTACTGATTATCAGTAAAAAAACTGGCCAGTTTTGAAAGTAGTGCTGCATAAAATTAAAACCTGTTTTTCCTCTGCAATTCTATAACTCAAACAAAATCTGTCTCATTATTTTGATAGTTTTACCTTTTACTTGTACCACATTAAAAATCGTAAGCTATTGCTTGTATTTTTCCCCAAACTCTATTGCTCCTTTCCCTTTAGCAATTAAGTAAGCATGTTTCAGTCTTCTTCATTTTGGGGAAAATAAAACAAACCTTGACTTTGATTCCCTTTATTATGTTCTGTCATAGTCCAGCTTCTACAAGGAGTAGTTCATGCTTATGGTCTATGTGGTAGTCTTGCTTTCCACGGTTTCAGTTATCTATGTTTCAGTAGCTACCTCAGTTATCAGACTATCACAGTGTTGTGTTCAAATAACCTTTATTCTACCCTATAATGGCCGCAAAGCACAAGAGTAGTGATGCTGGCAAGTCAGGCTGGCAGTCGGACATCCTTCTCACAATTCAGGACTGCTGGCTCCTAACTGCTCACCTACCTGCCTACTAATCACTCCTAACCACTCTGCCTGCCTGTCTGATCACTCCTAATCCCTCTGCTTGCCTGCCTGATCGCCTCTAATAGCCTCCTCCTGTTTGCCTGATCGCCCCTAACTGCCTCTGCCTGCCTGCCTGATGCCCCATCTGCTCCCCTGCTGGCCTGATAGCCTCTAACTGCTCTCTCCTGCTGGCCTGATCACCCCTAACCACCTCTGCCTTGGCCCCACACTGTGGCTTTGTCCAGAAGGACATCCAGTCTATCCAGTCTAATTAGCATATTACCCTTTTTATTAGTATAGATGTGATGATGGCCTGTACAAAAAGCCCATTGGGAGCTTATTAAATGACTTTATTTCTATTATTGTAATGTAATTTGGACATATAAAGTACATATTCCTTTCTTTGCTTTCTTTCTAAACCAAGATTTTCTGAACACATGTAGCTGAGATTTACTTTGCATTAAAATACATCTTTAAATCTAAAATGTAAAATTTGCTATGTTTGGAATTTTGCTTATGGCTTTTGTTTTACATACTGATATATTAAGACAAACGGTGTTAATACAAAACGGTATTATCTCAAGATACAGACTAATTTCTGTAGTCATATTGTGAAAATTGTGATAATTCTTTTTTTTTTAAGAAAAGGTTTAATTACATTCTAGCACAACAACTTCTCTGGGGATATTCAGGTATGATAACTGATTAAATGTTGTGTTCATTTGTAGCCTGATGCTTTTGTTGATTTGATTCTTTGAATCATATTTTTTCATTTACCTAAGTAGACAGAAATTATGTCAACACTTTTTTTTTCTAGTGGTAATAACCATTAAAGGAGAGAGGAAACTATACTATATAGGTACGTAGTTGGTGGTTATATATACCACAATAAAACCATATTTAAATGGCTTGGAATCATTCATTTCATAAAACATTTAGTTTCAAATGAAAGCATTATGCAGAAATCTGTATTTCAAGTTGTGATATTTAGTGGGAAAGTACAAGAGTGAACATACTTCTGTTATATGATACCCATAAATATTGAGATTATAAAGGGTTGAGGGGCATCAGTTCTAGATCAGTGAAGTGAGGGAACCTTACAGCTTAGTGTCCTAAAGGGGGGAATAGCAGAGGAAAATTACAGTGGCTAAGACCGCTTTATTAGGAACAATTGGCTGATCACTCTTACAATGCCTCATGTGTCATTTTGTTGACTGTCATTTTTTTTAAAATAAAAGGTTTTTTACTTAACCTGTATTATTTTTCTCTTAGTTCATTTTTTACTTGGGAAATTAGAGGGCATAAGATTTGCTTTACAGAAATTTTTGGTAAAATGCATTTGGAGTCAATCTATTATTTGAAGCAGGCTACACCTATATAACAATTAATTTAGAAAATAAGCTATTGTTATACTGATAATTCATACAAAGATTAAATATGGTTTCTAGCTTGTATTAAAAAATAGCTTAGCATTTACAATTATTATTATTATTATTATTATTATTATTATTATTATATTCTTAAACTTTATTTAATATATCATTTTTAAGGTGTAATCAAAGAGGAAAACAAAATCTCATAGAATGGGCTGCATACATAGTTCTCACGTACCCATGAGCTCTGGTTATGTGAGTGAGCTCCCAGTTGTTGCTGCACTCCTATTCAAGTCAAAAAGAAGGAAGGCAGCCACAGTGTGCTGATTTACTAAGATTTGACTTCTTGTGCTATTTTTTTAACCCCCTCCATGTGCTTTATCCACATTAGAGTAAAAGTTTCCACTGGATCCACAGTGCATGCCATACTGCCCCTACTCTTGTGCAGTGCCAGGTGCTTAGTAGGCAGAAGGCTTTCCTTTCCTTCTTTGGTTTAGTCTTTTTTCTTTTCCTTTTTTCCTTTTTGATTTTTTGAAGATTTGTCTTCAAACAGCTAGATTTGACCTACTGTTTACCATTTAATCGAACCTTCACTTTATCTCCTATGTGTTTAAAAGAGACTTTGATATCTCTACACAGTGGAGCATTGTTAGAACTCACCAGCGATCAAAGCTGCCATTGTTACTTTCTCTACAAAAAAAGTATAAAAAACTGTTGCTGTACTTACAGCCTTGAATTATAAGAGTAGTCAGCTGGCTGCAACTCTGAAAGAGTCTAGTCAGGTATAATAAACTCCTAACTCATAAAAGTAATAAAGACTGAGATTTCTGGTTAAGTAAATTTGGAGGTCTATAGGATTCTGTTTCCATCCATGTTGAAAAATAATTTTCAAAGTTAGTACTGAGCATACACATATAAATAAATGTATACAACAAAAAACAGTGCAGTCTTTCATTCAGTACGTTGATGTTATTACTTTAAATTGAAGAGTAGTTTAAAGCAGAAATAATTCTTAGAAGAGTTCTTTCTAAATTAAATAATCATATATAATAATAGTTTAGATAAAAGCTTTCTGTCTCTGGGAACACTTTCAGTTCTGTATAGTTAACTTCTTTTGACAGTGCTGATAAATTTAAACTCAAAGCCACAAACGTGTAAGTCATTTATTACAAAGCTAAAAAATATTTTGCTGATATTCTTAGAGGTGCTTTGTAATTTCAATGACTTTCTAAACCAGAACATGAAGACTTTTTTCTGGTAAACATTTACAATATAGAGTTACAAAACTTTATAAAATCTTAAATACAAAATAAATAGAAATTAGAACTTCAGATTGAATTGACTTAGGTACTTAAAATTGTGTCTTACTACATTTTCTCTCTCCTTTATTTTCTATTATGTGTTTTAGTTCAGCATGACTGGTGTGTTAATCGCATGTCTGGGGTGTGTTCTTTTATTGGCATTTTGTTTATTTGTCAATATTATATAATGTTTCTGAAGGTAAGCATGTCTTTTATAAATTGTCAAATTTCATGCATGGATATTGGATAGAATTATTTTGAAAATGCATTACTTGGCAATTGTTAACCTAGAACAGTGTGTTGAATATTTAATTTTTTTGTTTTCTGAGTGTTGTGAACTTTAATTTTTAATTTGTTTTTGTATCTTTGGTGTTATATCTTTATATTTCTTATGATTTGGATATTCTATTTTTTAAATTCAGTAAGCATTTGTTTAAAATGTTAAAAATTAATTATAAAAATTATATTTTAATGGGACTTATCAACTAAGGAGTCTATATTAATCAGATTTTTGATAAAGCTTTATTTCTCAAATATTTCTACTTGATTTACTCTAAATCATACAATGCAGAAACTAAAAATATTCACAATTTGGTAATTTATAGCTCCCAAAGGTTGTAAAACTGTGCTCTTGCTTAAACTTTCATGGCAGTAATTTTAAAATGTCTATTGTAACATGAAAGATAACTTTTTGGACAAAGGTAAAGTTGTCTTCCTGATGTGTAATCCTGTGAAATAAGGGTGTTAAAATAAGATGATATACAGAAATTTCAAAGTGCTTGAGCTGTGCCCTCTTTTATATCTTTTTTCAAAATTAGTCTTTCAAAAGTCTAGAAATTATATGTACACAGGGAGAAAATGATGTTAATTTTCCATATAATTGAATTTAAGATATTTCTTATTTCCCTATGTAAACAAATATATATCTGTAGGTAAATAAATAGTCTTATTTCAAAATTTTGTTCCTTCTGGTGTTATAAATACTTTGAATTAAAAAATACACTTAGAAATAAAATGCTAATTTTTAGACCAGTGGTTAAAGTAATGAATATGCTCCTTACCTGGGCATGTATATATAGATAGAACAGTCTTAAGACCTAGAACCTCATCCTCACTCTTTTTCTGGATGAAAGCATGCAAGTCCTAGAAAGCTTAAATGACACGTGTGTGATTGAAGGAAACTAAGTTTCCTTGCTATATCAGCCTCAGAGAGTGTTGGTCTTAATTGATTACAACATTTGTGTTCTTACTTCAGGCCCTTCTTGTTATCTGTGCAGCCATGTGGCTCCTGCAAACATGTAAAAAAAAATCATGTTGTGGTTGCTTATAAATTACTTATATGCCTCTAAATAAGATGGTACTTACTTAAACTTTATTCACTTTTCTTTGGTACTTTTATTTATGAAAAATAACCATGAAAAATTCTTTTCCATGTTGATTCCATTTGTAGAACATTATAGGATAATTTTTAAAGCACACATAAATACATTTTACATATTTATTTAAAATAAGCACTTTCCAGAGAGAATTATTTCTCTTAGGTTATTATAAATATGGATTTATGGGTAGATTCTCTATTATTTAAAAATTAGATTAGCCCAGTTATGCTGAATTTTTGCATATTTACAGTGTACTTACAATTCTCAAAATGACTGTCTGGCACTGTCTAATCTGCGGGAATAGAAAGCTAAATAAGTTACAGTATAATTACATATTTATAACATGTCTGTATATGATTTTCAGGAAGACCATGTACTCAGCTGCAGCTTCTAAATCCAGAACGATTTGCACGTCTAATCAAAGAAGTAATGAATAACTTCTGGCCTGGCAGAGAGTTGATCGTTCAATGGTATCCATTTGATGAAGACAAAAATCATCCATCTGTTTCATGGCTTAAAATGGTTTGGAAGAATCTCTATATACATTTTTCAGAGGATTTGACTTTATTTGATGAGATGCCACTCATCCCCAGAACTACACTAGAAGAAGGTCAGACATGTGTGGAACTCATTAGACTCAGGATTCCATCATTAGTCATTTTAAATGATGAATCTGAAGCACAACTTCCAGAATTTTTAGCTGACATTGTACAGAAACTTGGAGGGATTGTCCTTAAGAAATTAGATGCCTCCATAAAACATCCACTTGTTAAAAATTACATTCATTCACCATTACCAAGTGCTGTTTTGCAGATAATGGAGAAGATGCCATTGCAGAAATTATGTAATCAAATAGCTTCACTACTTCCGACACACAAAGATGCCCTGAGGAAGTTCCTAGCCACTTTAACTGATAGCAGCGAAAAGGAAAAAAGGATAATTCAGGAATTGGCAATATTTAAGCGAATTAACAATTCATCTGGCCAGGGAATTTCCTCTTATACAAAACTGAAAGGTTGTAAAGTCTTGCATCATACTGCCAAACTTCCTCCAGATCTGCGACTCTCTATTTCAGTAATAGACAGTAATGATGAAGCTACTATTCACTTGGCAAACATGTTGAAAATAGAGAAGTTAAAGACCCCTAGCTGTTTAAAGCTTGTTTTTAAAGATATTGAAAATGGATTTTATTCACCTGTAGAGATAACACACCTTATGTTATGGATCCTTGAGAATCTATCCTCTCTTAAAAATGAGGATCCAAATGTACTTGATTGGTTAATGCCATTAAAATTCATTCAGATTTCACAGGAAAGAATGGTATCAGCCAGTGAACTCTTTGATCCTGATATAGAAATACTAAAGGATCTCTTTTATGGTGAAGAAGAAATGTGCTTCCCACCTTCAGTTTTCACCTCACCAGATATTCTTCACTCTTTAAGACAGATTGGTTTAAAAAATGAAGCCAATCTCAAAGAGAAAGATGTTGTACAAGTGGCCAAAAAAATTGAAGCCTTACAGGTCAGTGTTTGTCCAAATCAGGAAGTTTTCACAAAGAAAGCCAAAACACTCTTACTGGTTTTAAATAGGAATCATACACTGTTGCAGTCATCTGAAGGAATGATGACACTGAAGAAAATAAAATGGGTTCCAGCGTGCAAGAAAAGGCCTCCAAATTATCCAGGTTCTTTAGTATGGAAAGGGGATCTCTGTAGTCTTTGTGCACCACCAGATATGTGTGATGCAGCCCATGCAATTCTAGTTGGCTCAGCACTTCCTCTTGTTGAAAGCATCCATGTAAACTTGGAAAAAGCTCTAGGTATCTTCACAAAACCTAGCATTAGTGCTGTCTTGAAACACTTTAAAATTGTTGTTGAGTGGTATACTTCAAAAACTTTTAGTGATGAAGACTACTACCAATTCCAACATATTTTGCTCGAAATTTATGGATTTATGCATGATCATTTAAATGAAGGAAAAGATGCTTTTAGAGCCTTAAAATTTCCCTGGGTTTGGACTGGCAAAAAATTTTGTCCTCCCACCCAAGCTGTGATAAAACCATTCCATGATCTTGAACTTCAGCCTTATTTGCATAATGTGCCCAAAACCATGGCAAAATTCCATCAACTGTTTAAGGTCTGTGGTTCAATAGAGGAGCTAACATCAGATCATATTTCCATAGTTATCCAGAAGGTATATCTCAAAAGTGATCAAGATCTCAGTGAACAAGAAAGCAAACAAAATCTTCATCTTATGTTGAATATTATCAGATGGCTATATAGCAATCAGATTCCAGTAAGCCCCAACACACCAGTTCCTATACATCATAACAGAAACCCTTATAAACTAATCATGAAGTCAATTCATGAATGCTGTTATTGTGACATCAAAGTTGATGACCTTAATGACTTATTGGAAGATTCTGTGGAACCAATCATTTTGGTACATGAGGACATACCCATGAAAACTGCAGAATGGCTGAAAGTTCCATGCCTTAGTACAAGATTGATCAATCCTGAAAACATGGGATTTGAACAGTCTGGACAAAGAGAACCACTTACTGTAAGAATTAAAAATATTTTGGAAGAATATCCTTCAGTGTCAGATATTTTTAAAGAACTACTACAAAATGCGGATGATGCAAATGCAACAGAATGCAGTTTCATGATTGATATGAGAAGAAATATGGATATTAGAGAGAATCTCCTGGACCCAGGGATGGCAGCATGTCATGGACCTGCTTTGTGGTCATTCAATAATTCTGAATTCTCAGATTCAGATTTTGTTAACATAACTAGGTTAGGGGAATCCTTAAAAAGAGGAGAAGTAGACAAGGTTGGTAAATTTGGTCTAGGATTTAATTCTGTGTACCATATTACTGACATTCCTATCATTATGAGTCGAGAATTCATGATAATGTTTGATCCAAACATAAACCATATCAGTAAACACATTAAAGACAGATCTAATCCTGGGATCAAAATTAATTGGAGTAAACAACAGAAAAGACTTAGGAAGTTTCCTAATCAGTTCAAACCATTTATAGATGTTTTTGGCTGTCAGTTACCCTTGACTGTAGAAACACCTTATAGCTATAGTGGAACTCTTTTCCGACTGTCCTTTAGAACTCAGCAGGAAGCGAAAGTGAGTGAAGTTAGTAATACCTGTTATAATACAGCAGATATTTACTCTCTTGTGGATGAATTTAGTTTGTGTGGACACAGGCTTATCATTTTCACTCAGAGTGTAAACTCAATGTATTTAAAGTACTTGAAAATTGAGGAAAGCAATCCCAGCTTAGCACAAGATACAATAATAATTAAAAAAAAAATCTGCTCTTCCAAAGCATTGAATACACCTATCTTAAGTGTTTTAAAAGAAGCTGCTGAGCTTATGAAAACTTGCAGTGGCACTAATAAAAAGCCTCCTACTGATGCACCAAAGTCATCTTGCATTCTTCAGATCACAGTTGAAGAATTTCACCATGTGTTCAGAAGGATTGCTGATTTACACTCACCTCTTTTTAGAGGTCCAGATGATGACCCAGCTGCTCTTTTTGAAATGGCTAAATGTGGCCAATCAAAAAAGCCATCAGATGAGTTGTCACAAAAAACAGTAGAGTGCACCACGTGGCTTATATGTGCCTGCATGGATACAGGAGAGGCTCTGAAGTTTTCCCTGAATGAAAGTGGAAGAAGACTGGGATTGGTTCCTTGTGGTGCAGTAGGAGTTCTGCTGTCTGAAGTCCAAGACCAGAAATGGGCTGTGAAACCACACATTGGAGAGATATTTTGCTATTTGCCTTTACGAATAAAAACAGGATTGCCAGTTCACATCAATGGTTGCTTTGCTGTAACTTCCAATAGAAAAGAAATCTGGAAGACAGATACAAAAGGACGATGGAATACCACCTTCATGAGACATGTTATTGTGAAAGCTTACTTAGAGGCACTCAGTGTCCTACGTGACCTGGCCACTAGTGGGGAGTTAATGGATTATATTTACTATGCAGTGTGGCCTGATCCTGATTTAGTTCATGATGATTTTTCTGTAATTTGTCAAGGATTTTATGAAGATATAGCTCGTGGAAAAGGAAAAGAATTGACCAGAGTCTTTTCTGATGGATCTACGTGGGTTTCCATGAAGAATGTGAGATTTCTAGATGACTCTATACTTAAAAGAAGAGATGTTGGTCCAGCAGCCTTCAAGATATTTTTAAAATACCTCAAGAAGACTGGGTCAAAAAACCTTTGTGCTGTTGAACTTCCTTCTTCAGTAAAATTAGGATTTGAAGAAGCTGGCTGCAAACAGATACTGCTTGAGAATACATTTTCAGAGAAACAGTTTTTTTCCGAAGTATTTTTTCCAAATATTCAAGAAATTGAAGCAGAACTCAGAGATCCTTTAATGAATTTTGTTTTAAATGAAAAAATTGAGGAATTCTCAGGAATTCTTCGTATTACTCCATGTATTCCTTGCTCCTTAGAGGGACATCCTTTGGTTTTACCATCAAGATTAATTCATCCTGAAGGACGAGTTGCAAAGTTATTTGATACTACAGATGGACGATTTCCTTATGGTTCTACTCAGGATTATCTTAATCCTATTATTTTGATTAAGCTAGTTCAGTTAGGTATGGCAAAAGATGATATTTTATGGGATGACATGCTAGAACGTACAGAGTCAGTAACTGAAATCAATAAAAGTGATCATGCTGCTGCTTGTCTAAGAAGTAGTATCCTATTAAGTCTTATTGATGAAAAGCTGAAAATAAGGGATCCTAGAGCAAAGGATTTTGCTGCAAAGTATCAAACAATCCCCTTCCTTCCATTTTTAACAAAACCAGCAGGTTTTTCTTTGGACTGGAAAGGTAACAGTTTTAAGCCTGAAACCTTGTTTGCAGCAACTGACCTTTACACAGCTGAGCATCAAGATGTAGTTTGTCTTTTGCAGCCAATTCTAAATGAAAACTCACATTCCTTCAGAGGTTGTGGTTCAGTGCCATTGGCTGTTAAGGAGTTTTTGGGGTTACTACGGAAGCCAACAGTTGATCTAGTTATAAATCAATTGAAAGAAGTTGCAAAATCAGTTAATGACGGAGTTACATTATACCAAGAGAATATCACCAATGCTTGCTACAAATATCTTCATGAAGCAATGATGCAAAATGAAATCACTAAGTTATCAATTGTTGAAAAGTTAAAAACCTTTAGCTTTATTCTAGTTGAGAATGTATATGTTGACTCAGAAAAAGTTTCTTTTCATTTGAATTTTGAAGCAGCACCATACCTTTATCAGTTGCCTAATAAATATAAAAATAATTTCCGTGAACTTTTTGAAAGTGTGGGCGTAAGACAGTCATTTACTGTTGAAGATTTTGCCCTTGTTTTGGAATCCATTGATCAGAAAAGGGGAACAAAGCAAATAACAGAAGAGATTTTTCAGCTTTGCCGGCGAATAATTAGTGAAGGAATATGGAGTGTCATTAGAGAAAAGAAACAAGAATTTTGTGAGAAAAATTATGGCAAAATATTATTGCCAGATACTAATCTTAAACTTCTTCCTGCTAAATCTTTATGCTACAATGATTGTCCCTGGATAAAAGTAAAGGATACCACTGTAAAATATTGTCATGCTGATATACCCAGGGAAGTAGCTGTAAAACTAGGAGCAGTACCAAAACGACATAAAGCCTTAGAAAGATATGCATCCAACATCTGTTTTACAACACTTGGCTCAGAATTTGGACAGAAAGAAAAACTCACCAGCAGAATTAAGAGTATCCTTAATGCCTATCCTTCAGAAAAGGAGATGTTGAAAGAACTTCTTCAAAATGCTGATGATGCAAAGGCCACAGAAATCTGTTTTGTGTTTGATCCAAGACAACATCCAGTAGATAGAATATTTGATGATAAGTGGGCCCCATTGCAGGGGCCAGCACTTTGTGTGTATAACAACCAACCTTTTACAGACGATGATGTCAGAGGAATTCAGAATCTTGGAAAAGGCACTAAAGAAGGAAATCCTTATAAAACTGGACAGTATGGAATAGGATTCAATTCTGTGTATCATATTACAGACTGTCCTTCTTTTATTTCTGGCAATGATATCCTGTGTATTTTTGATCCTCATGCCAGATATGCACCAGGAGCCACATCCATTAGTCCTGGACGTATGTTTAGAGATTTGGATGCAGATTTTAGGACACAGTTCTCAGATGTTCTGGATCTTTATTTGGGAACCCACTTTAAACTGGATAATTGCACAATGTTTAGATTTCCTCTTCGTAATGCAGAAATGGCAAAAATTTCAGAAATTTCTTCAGTTCCATCATCAGACAGAATGGTCCAGAATCTTTTGGACAAATTGCGATCAGATGGGGCAGAACTTTTAATGTTTCTTAATCACATGGAAAAAATTTCTATTTGTGAAATAGATAAAACTACTGGAGCTCTAAATGTGCTGTATTCCGTAAAGGGAAAAATCACTGATGGAGACAGATTGAAAAGGAAACAATTTCATGCATCTGTAATTGACAGTGTTACTAAAAAAAGGCAGCTCAAGGACATACCAGTTCAACAGATCACGTATACAATGGACACTGAGGACTCTGAAGGAAATCTTACTACATGGCTAATTTGTAATAGATCAGGTTTTTCAAATATGGGGAAAGTATCTAAGAGTGTTATATCAGCTCACAAGAACCAAGATATCACTCTCTTCCCTCGTGGTGGAGTAGCTGCCTGCATTACTCACAACTATAAAAAACCCCACAGGGCCTTCTGTTTTTTGCCTCTCTCTTTAGAGACGGGATTACCATTTCATATAAATGGCCACTTTGCTCTAGATTCAGCCAGAAGAAATCTGTGGCGTGATGATAATGGAGTTGGTGTTCGAAGTGACTGGAATAACAGCTTAATGACAGCATTAATAGCTCCTGCATATGTGGAATTACTAATCCAGTTAAAAAAGCGCTATTTCCCTGGTTCTGATCCAACATTATCAGTTTTACAGAACACATCTGTTCATGTTGTAAAGGACACTTTAAAGAAGCTTTTATCATTTTTCCCAGTTAACAGGCTTGATCTACAACCAGATTTATATTGTCTAGTGAAAGCACTTTATAGTTGCATTCATGAAGATATGAAACGTCTTTTACCTGTTGTACGGGCTCCAAATATTGATGGTTCTGATTTGCATTCTGCAGTTATAATTACTTGGATTAATATGTCTACTTCAAATAAAACTAGACCATTTTTTGACAATTTACTGCAGGATGAATTACAACACCTTAAAAATGCAGATTATAATATCACAACACGGAAAACAGTAGCAGAGAATGTCTATAGACTGAAGCACCTACTTTTAGAAATTGGTTTCAACTTGGTTTACAACTGTGATGAAACAGCTAATCTGTTCCACTGTCTTGTAGATGCAGATATTCCTGTTAGTTATGTAACTCCTGCTGATGTTAGGTCTTTCTTAATGACATTTTCTTCTCCTGATACTAATTGCCATATTGGGAAGCTGCCTTGTCGACTCCAGCAGACTAACCTAAAACTTTTTCATAGTTTAAAACTTTTAGTTGATTATTGTTTTAAGGATGCAGAAGAAAATGAGATGGAAGTGGAGGGACTTCCCCTTCTCATTACACTGGACAGTGTTTTGCAAACTTTTGATGTAAAACGACCCAAGTTTCTAACAACATACCATGAATTGATTCCATCACGCAAAGATTTGTTCATGAATACATTATATTTGAAATACAGTAATATTTTATTGAACTGTAAAGTTGCAAAAGTGTTTGACATTTCCAGCTTTGCTGATTTATTGTCTTCTGTATTACCTCGTGAATATAAGACCAAAAATTGTACGAAGTGGAAAGATAATTTTGCAAGCGAGTCCTGGCTTAAGAATGCATGGCATTTTATCAGTGAATCTATAAACATGAAAGAAGAACAAGAAGAAACAAAACCAACATTTGACATTGTTGTTGATATCCTAAAAGACTGGGCATTGCTTCCAGGAACAAAGTTTACTGTTTCAGCCAATCAGCTTGTAGTTCCTGAAGGGGATGTTCTACTTCCTCTAAGCCTCATGCACATTGCAGTTTTTCCAAATGCCCAAAGTGATAAAGTCTTTCATGCTCTCATGAAGGCTGGCTGTATTCAGCTTGCCTTGAATAAAATATGTTCAAAAGATAGTGCGTTTGTTCCTTTGTTGTCATGTCACACAGCAAACATAGAGAGCCCCACAAGCATTTTAAGGGCTGTACATTATATGGTTCAAACTTCAACATTTAGAGCTGAAAAATTAGTAGAAAATGACTTTGAAGCACTTTTGATGTATTTCAACTGCAATTTGAGTCACTTGATGTCCCAAGATGACATAAAAATTTTAAAGTCACTTCCATGCTACAAATCCATCAGTGGTCGCTACATGAGCATTGCAAAATTTGGAACATGCTATGTACTTACAAAAAGTATTCCTTCAGCTGAAGTGGAAAAGTGGACACAATCATCATCATCTGCATTTCTTGAAGAAAAAATACACTTAAAAGAACTATATGAGGTGCTTGGTTGTGTACCTGTTGATGATCTAGAGGTATATTTAAAACACCTATTACCAAGAATTGAAAATCTCTCATATGATGCAAAATTAGAACATTTGATCTATCTTAAGAATAGACTATCAAATATTGAGGAATTGTCAGAGATCAAAGAACAGCTTTTTGAAAAACTGGAAAGTTTATTGATAATTTATGATGCTAACAGTCGACTAAAACAAGCAAAGCATTTCTATGATAGAACTGTGAGGGTTTTTGAAGTTATGCTTCCTGAAAATTTGTTTATTCCTAAGGACTTCTTTAAAAAATTGGAACAACTTATTAAACCCAAAAATCAAGTTGCATTTATGACCTCCTGGGTGGAATTCTTAAGAAACATTGGACTAAAATACATGCTTTCTCAGCAGCAGTTGTTACAGTTTGCTAAGGAAATCTCTGTGAGAGCTAATACAGAAAACTGGTCTAAAGAAATTTTGCAAAATACAGTTGATATACTTCTCCATCATATATTCCAAGAACGAATGGACTTGTTATCTGGAAATTTTTTGAAAGAACTGTCTTTAATACCATTTTTATGTCCCGAGCGAGCCCCTGCTGAATTCATTAGATTTCATCCTCAATATCAAGAGGTAAATGGAACACTTCCTCTTATAAAATTCAGTGGAGCACAAGTGAATCCAAAATTCAAGCAATGTGATGTACTTCAGTTGTTATGGACATCCTGCCCTATTCTTCCAGAAAAAGCCACACCTTTGAGTATCAAAGAACAAGAAGGTAGTGACCTTGGTCCTCAAGAACAGCTTGAACAAGTCTTGAGTATGCTTAATGTTAACCTGGACCCCCCTCTTGATAAGGTCATTAATAACTGCAGAAACATATGCAACATTACAACTTTGGATGAAGAAATGGTTAAAACGAGAGCAAAGGTCTTAAGGAGCATATATGAATTTCTCAGTACAGAAAAAAGGGAGTTTCGTTTTCAGCTGCGGGGGGTTGCTTTTGTGATGGTAGAAGATGGTTGGAAACTTCTGAAACCTGAAGAGGTGGTGATAAATCTAGAATATGAATCTGATTTTAAACCTTATTTGTACAAACTACCTTTAGAACTTGGTACCTTTCATCAGTTGTTCAAACATTTAGGTACTGAAGATATTATCTCAACTAAGCAATATGGTGAAGTGTTGAGCCGCATATTCAAAAGTTCTGAAGGAAAACAATTAGATCCTAATGAAATGCGTACAGTTAAAAGAGTAGTTTCTGGCTTGTTCAAGAGTTTACAAAATGATTCAGTAAAGGTGAGGAGTGATCTTGAGAATGTACGTGACCTTGCACTTTACCTTCCAAGCCAGGATGGTAGATTGGTCAAGTCTAGCATCTTAGTGTTTGATGATGCACCACATTACAAAAGTAGAATCCAGGGGAATATTGGTGTGCAAATGTTGGTTGATCTTAGTCAGTGCTACTTAGGAAAAGACCATGGATTTCATACTAAGTTGATAATGCTTTTTCCTCAAAAACTCAGACCTCGTTTATTGAGCAGTATTCTTGAAGAGCAATTAGATGAGGAGACCCCCAAAGTTTGTCAATTTGGAGCCTTGTGTTCTCTTCAGGGAAGATTGCAGTTACTCTTGTCTTCTGAACAATTTATTACAGGACTAATTAGAATTATGAAGCATGAAAATGATAATGCTTTCCTGGCTAATGAAGAAAAAGCCATAAGACTTTGCAAAGCTCTAAGAGAAGGATTGAAAGTGTCCTGTTTTGAAAAGCTTCAAACAACATTAAGAGTTAAAGGTTTTAATCCTATTCCCCACAGTAAAAGTGAAACTTTTGCTTTTTTGAAGAGATTTGGTAATGCTGTCATCCTGCTCTACATACAACATTCAGACAGTAAAGACATTAATTTCCTATTAGCATTAGCAATGACACTTAAATCAGCCACTGACAATTTGATTTCTGACACTTCATATTTAATTGCTATGCTTGGATGCAATGATATTTACAGAATCAGTGAGAAACTTGACAGTTTAGGAGTAAAATATGATTCTTCAGAACCATCAAAACTTGAGCTTCCAATGCCGGGCACTCCAATACCTGCTGAAATTCATTATACTTTGCTTATGGATCCAATGAATGTTTTCTACCCAGGAGAATATGTTGGGTACCTTGTTGATGCTGAAGGTGGTGATATCTATGGATCATACCAGCCAACATACACATATGCCATTATTGTACAAGAAGTTGAAAGAGAAGATGCTGACAATTCTAGTTTTCTAGGAAAGATCTATCAGATTGATATTGGTTATAGTGAATATAAAATAGTTAGCTCTCTTGATCTGTATAAGTTTTCAAGGCCTGAGGAAAGCTCTCAAAGCAGAGATAGTGCCCCTTCTACACCAACCAGCCCTACAGAGTTCCTAGCACCTGGTGTACGAAACATGGCTCCTCTTTTCTCGGGTAAAGAAAGCCATAAGACCTCATCTTCAAAACACCATTCCCCAAAAAAGCTTAAGGTGAATTCTTTACCAGAGATTTTAAAAGAAGTGACAACAGTGGTGGAGCAAGCTTGGAAGCTTCCAGAATCTGAAAGAAAAAAGATTATTAGACGGTTATATTTGAAATGGCATCCTGACAAAAATCCAGAGAATCATGACATTGCTAATGAAGTTTTTAAACATTTGCAGAATGAAATTAACAGATTAGAGAAACAGGCTTTTGTAGATCAAAATGCAGACAGAGCCTCAAGGCGGACATTTTCAACCTCAGCAGCCCGATTTCAGTCAGACAAGTACTCATTTCAAAGATTTTATACTTCATGGAATCAAGAAGCAACAAGCCATAAATCTGAAAGGCAACAACAAAATAAAGAAAAATGCCCACCCTCAGCTGGACAGACTTACTCTCAACGGTTCTTTGTTCCTCCCACTTTCAAGTCAGTTGGTAATCCAGTTGAAGCACGTAGGTGGTTGAGACAAGCCAGAGCAAATTTTTCAGCTGCCAGGAATGACCTTCATAAAAATGCCAATGAATGGGTATGCTTTAAATGTTACCTTTCTACCAAATTAGCTTTGATTGCTGCTGACTATGCTATGAGGGGAAAGTCTGATAAAGATGTAAAGCCAACTGCACTTGCACAAAAAATAGAGGAATATAGTCAGCAACTTGAAGGACTGACAAATGATGTCCACACATTGGAAGCTTATGGTGTAGACAGTTTAAAAACAAGATATCCTGACTTGCTTCCTTTCCCACAGATTCCAAATGACAGGTTCACTTCTGAGGTTGCTATGAGGGTAATGGAATGTACTGCCTGTATCATAATAAAACTTGAAAATTTTATACAACAAAAAGTGTGAAAGTATTTTTTAAAATAAAGTAAGACCTGCATCTTGAATGAATTGCTATCCTTCCTGACTTCATTGCCACTTATTTAGGAATTGTAGCTTGTTTGAGAAGAATTTTGGAGTTATTATGAATACCAATATCAATAGAAGATTTTGACAGAATCGAAAGGAAAATTATTTTTAAGATGGCAGTGAACTGAAATATTGCTAGATATATTTGAATGGCTAAGAAGATACCCTGTTGAACTGCATTTTATGTCATCAAAGTTTAGCAGTTTGTTAGAAAAGAATATGTGTTTAGGATGAATTTTATGTTTTTAACATGATATTTGTGAAGGGGCTAATGAAACACTGGAATATCATTGCTTTAAACAAAAAAGGGAAATTAAGTCTTGGAATTTTATCCTTTATTTAAATGGATCTTCTTAGATGTGCTGTTTTCTTATCAGTTATATCTGATTATGAATTTGTTGCAATTTTACGTCCTAAATACTCAGTACATTTAAAAAACGGTACCATATTTTAATCCGGAATATTACTTGATTTAGAATAGGCAGATAGTACTTTTAGGATGCACTGAGTGCACATTGCATCTGTATTCTAAAAGTTTTTTACACATTATGTTTACAGGTTTCCTCTTTCATGAAGATAGAATATGGAAAACTCAAAATTGTGGCAGTTCTTACCACCGGATGTTATTATATTGCTTCCAAGAACTGCTTACTAAAACATTTATCAACTGATAGAACATTTGCTTTAGTTTGTACATATTTTCCACAAATAACATAATTTATATAGTGTGGTTGAGCAGGATGCAATCTTTTGTTGTCTAAAGGTGCTGCAGTTAAAAAAACATCTTTCAACATGGCACTTGGATTTTACTTTGGAAAACATTGAAAAAAATGTATTGTGACAATATCCAGTAATTTATAAAAGAGGAATTATCAGCCTGTATTTTCCCTCTGAGTGATCTGAATTAACAACTAAATTATGTTTGAATGTCCTAACATAGGTATTTACTTAACATAATTTTTTTAAAGAATGTAAAAGAAAGGTAATAATTAGTTTAAATATATGTGCTGGCTATAAATGATGCTAAATATAATATTTTGTGTAATTAAGGACTTATGGAACATTAAAACTTTTTTACCTTTATTGATAATAAGGAATGCACTGCAATGATTCTATTGTTTCTGGATGTGAAGCCCCGTAATTATGTCTGCTGTTATATAAAGTGCCATAATTTTAATAAAGCAAATGTACATATGAAATAATTGTAACTGGTATTTTCTGAGAAATAGTTAATTGAAAATCAAACTTAATATCTCCCTATATTAAGTTTTGAAATGTGTATTGTCTATATGAGTTTATAGAAAATATTACAATTAAGTTTCCTTATATATATATTTTTAATTTTAATTATATTTTGTTATTCAGATTATTACATTTGTTTCTCTTTTTTCCACTCCATAGTTCCCTTACACCCGGTTCCCACCCCTTCCTCTATCCTTACCTCCCTTTCGTTACATCATCCTTAGGTGTATGATTTTTGTCCAGTCTCTCCCTATACACCCCTCACCCTTTTCCCCCTGAGAATTATCAGTCCACTCCCTTTCTGTGCTATTATATTCAACAGTTTATTCTATTCATCTAATTTTTAATTCACTTATTTTTTAGATCCACTTGTTGATAGATATGTATTTGTTGTTCATAATTTTTTATCTTTTACCTTTTTCTTCTTCCTCTTCTAAAAGAGTACTTTTCAGCATTTCATATAATACTGGTTTGGAGTTGATGAACTTCTTTAGTTTTTTCTTATCTGTGAAGCTCTTTATCTGCCCTTCAATTCTGAATGATAACTTTGCTGGATAGAGTATTCTTGATTGTAGGTTCTTGCTGTTCATCACGTTGAATATTTCTTGCCACTCCCATCTGGCCTGCATCATTTCTGTTGAGAAATCAGCTAACATTCGTATGGGAGTTCCCTTGTAGGTAATGAGCTGTTTTCTCTTGCTGATTTTAATATTCTCTCTTTGTCTTTTGCTCTTGGTATTTTAATTATGATGTGTCTTAGTGTAGTCCTCTTTGGATTCCTTTTATATGGGGTTCTGTGTGCTTCCTGGACTTGTAAGTCTATTTCTTTTACGAGATGTGGGAAGTTTTCAGTCATTATTTCTTTAAATAGGTTTTCAGTATCTTGCTTTCTCTCTTCTGGCACCCCCACACTTCTGATGTTTGTACCCTTGAAGTTGTTCCAAAGGCTCCTTATATTATCTTCACATTTTTGGATTCTTTTCTCCTTGCTTTTCCAGTTGAGTGTTTTTTGATTCTTTATATTTCAAATTTTTGACTTGATTCTTGCCTTCCTCTAGTCTGCTGCTAGGTCTCTGTATAATATGTTTTATTTCAGTCAGTGTATGTTTAATTTCTAGTTGGTCCATTTTCATCTCTAGTTGGATCTTTTCCATCTCTAGTTCGTCCTTTTTCATCTCCTCTTGGGTCTCGCTAACTTTATCCAACTTTTCTAGGATATTCTTGAAAAACCTTATAAGCGTGGTTTTGAACTCTATATCCAATTGTTTCTTTTCCTCCATTTCTTTTGTTTGTGATCCCTTCCCTTGTCTCAGCATTTTCACTATGCTGGGAGAATTTCTGTGTTGAATTCAGCCTTATGATACCAGACTTCAAAAACTGCAGAAGCCTCTCTGTTGAGCTTGGGATGGGTGGAGTCTCAGGGCTTAAGATACCACTTTGCCTTCCAGTCGGCCCCACCCTCCACGGCCTCTGAGTCTCACGTGACTGGGTAATGTCTGGAGTGGTCCCTGTGCGCACATGTGCTCTCTCGCAATGCCTCTAGACTGATGCCCCTCTGACTCCCCTGCGCTCTGGGACACACGAGTCTGGGTCCCCAGGGTTTTGCCTGAAACTGGGATTTAGTGAAGCTAGAAGTGGCACAGTTGGGAGAGTCTATCTCCCACCCATTCACGAAAGCCAGTGGCACAATCAGCAGTCAGTCTTCTGCGAGCAGTGCCGTGCACGCCATCAGACTTTTGATCTTTTGCGATTCTCCTAAATTTCCATGCACTTCTCCCTTTTCACAGTCCAAACTCCCCCCGTATGAGTTTTGGCTGGATCTGGGGTTCAGTGTCGTAGGATAAGGAGTTCAATGCCTTTGAGAGTCTCCATCTCCCTCCCACCAGAGAAAGCCAGAGAGGTTCTCTGGCACCCGCTCTCTCCATGCGTCTCAGCTTTTTGCAGTTCCTCTGGGTCTCTGTGAGCCCCTCTCTTTCCTTCTAGTTGTAGAATTTCCACTCCGCCTGCTTTCCTGTGGTTCTGGATGATGTCTGCCCTATCTTTTAGTTGTAGTTTTGAAATTGTTGTGCGAGGCAGCAGTGTAGGTGTTTGCCATCTTGGATTCTTCTCAAGTTTCCCTATATTTTTATACTGGAATTTTAGTAGATTTCTTTTGTATGGTTGAATATAAAGTACTATGTTTATTAGGTTCTTATTGAGTAAAGAGTTTATTTTACTTTACATTTTAGGAAATAAGATTAGTTGATACATATGGTATATTCAGGTGGGGCAAAAGTAGGTTTACAGTTGTGAATATGTGAAAATTTATTTTGTATTATTATTTATTATATTATTTTCCATAAAATCAACTATAAACCTACTTTATGGATTTGAAAATAGATACTTAAAATATGGTTCTTCTGTAGGTAGTGGCTGAATTGATATTTTCCTTGTCTCAGGAGAGGGCTTAATGTTTGGGACTAGTTCACACTTGAGCCCTAACAGGTAGGAAATGTTCATCTTTATATCTGAGATGCAAGTCTTCATAGTTAGGCAGAGAGTGCTGAGAGTTCTGTCTTCTAGGACTACCCAAATTCTGGAGTTAGAAGTGGCACCGTTGGAAGGCTCTGTTTCCTGCCCACTCATGAAAGCCAGCGGCACAATCAGCAGTCAGTCTTATGTGCGCAGTGCTGTGTGCGCCACCAGACTTCTGCCTTTCGTGTCTCCCTTAAATTTCCATGCACTTCTCCCTTTTCACAGTCCAGACTCCCCCCGTATGAGTCTTGCCTGGACCTGGAGTTCAGTGCCATAGGATAAGGGGTTCAATGCAGTTGGGAATCTGCATCTCCCTTCCTGCCAGAGAAAGCCAGCCAGGTACTCTGGCACCTGCTCTCTCCATGCGTGCACCTCCGTACCTCAGCTTTTTGCAGCTACTCTGGGTCTCTGTGAGCCCCTCTCTTTCCTTCTAGTTGTAGAATTTCGACTCAGCCAGCTTTCCTGTAGTTCTGGATAATGTCCATTCTGTCTTTTAGTTGTAGTTTTGAAATTGTTGTGCGAGGCAGCAGTGTAGGTGTTTACCTATGCCGCCATCTTGGATTTTATTATTTAGAGTATTACAGATATCTGCCATTCTACACCTGCCCTTCACCCTCCTCCCAGCTCCTACTAACCCCTCAATCTTCACTAATCTATTGCCCATGTCCATGTAGACTTTCTTTTTTAAAAAGTTACAGGTTCAGCCCTAGCCATGTGGCTCAGTTGGTTAGGTGTCTCATGCACCAAAAGGTTGCCAGTTTGATTCCTAGTCAGCACTCATGCTCGAGTTGTGGGCGCAATTCTTGGTAGAGGGTATGTAGGAGGCAGCTGAGAGATGTTTTGCTCTCACATCCATGTTTCTCTTCCTCTTCTCTCTAAAAATCAATTTAAAAAATTGAAATATAGTTACAGGTTCACAAACTTTTGTATGAAACCCTTGGATTGGGTTTTAGAAAGTTTTTAATGAACCATTCTCATTGGGATTGATGTTTTTGCAGTGAAATATATGAATATTCACACTGAATTGAATACATAGATCAGATAAATAGCCTTGTCTAAACTTAGTTAGGTTTTGCTACTGACATAATTGGGAAATTTTCCTTTTGGGGAGCTATTTTAGAATTTGAAATTCAAGGCAAGAAATTTTGGGCCTGAACTAATTATCTTATGCTTTTTCTTTCTTTCCCCCTGTATCCTTTTTGTATTAAAAGGAAAATGGAAACTCAGCAGTATGTAGAATAGCTGCTCCTGAATAGCATGCAGTCTAGAACTGTTAGAATAGGCTCCTGCACTTAAGCAGGTTCTGCCAGGTTAGAGAGGGATGAAAGCTTCCTGGGCAGAAGGGCTAAATTGTTATAGCCTCCATGAGAAAACTAGTGAACACCTGCACAGTCCAATTAATTAGTTTAAACACCAAGCTGTGGGGGAGTGCGGCATGCTGGGAGCCCAGGAATGATGTTGATACAATGTTCAAATTGTGTTTAATAAAATAAGGTTGTCTCTAGGTGTGATTGGGGATGGGTGGGGTTTTCTTCTATCTGTGCAAATTTGCTGTACTGTTTTTTTAGATGTCAAGAATTTGTAGTGCTGGTGAAAATAAGAAATAGAAAAGATTTTAATTAGTCATGTTTTAATCAGGGTTTACAATCAATTGATAACAAATATTATTTCACAAACCAAGAGTCTGATTTTATAAAGTTACTAGAGGCCCAGTGTACAAAATTTGTGCATGGGTAAGATCCCTAGGTTTTTCCAGCAATCAGGGCCAATTGGGGCCTTCAGACTGCTGGCTGGCACCTTCCTTCCAACCCACTGCCCTGGCCTCCCTTGATTCTGTGCCGCCCCCTGGTGTTCAGCACATGTCATAGCTAATTCACACTTGAGCTATCAGTCTCCCGGTTGCACTCCCATGGGAACAATTTGTATATTAGGCTTTTACATAGAGAGATATCTAGTCGTTTATCTATTGTGTAGATTTAAGTACATAGGATGGACAGTTATGAGTCCTACCACCTACTAGCTGTTTAATCTTGATGGATGAAAAAACACATTGGGACTTTAGTTCTTTCACTTGTCAAAGGAGTATTGTCCCATCTGCACATTTATGTAGATTGGTATGTTAGATGGAATGAAACAACATATCAAAGTTTTTCCTTTTGAAAATAGTTGTTCAAATGTAGGGTCACAGTTTAATTTCCAGTAGATATTGTATGTCCTCATGACTTGTTCTACCAGAACCATTTTTATCACCAGTAACTTGGGGAAAATAATACATATCTCAAAGAGTTCTGAGGGTTAAAGAAAGTAAGATGCTCAAACTGTGAAGTTTTGGGGGGAAATGTACATTGATTTTTATTGCTCATTGACTGTAAAGAGAGCATGATTAATTTTGTATGATTTATTCCTTTGACTACATATTGAAAATCAGATCAAACTTAAAGTCCATTTAAAATATGAACATTTTCTTGTGAAAATTGGCATATTTTGCATTAAGATCAAGAGAGGACTCACAGGTTGAGTGACATAATGAAAACACATCATAGAACTTTGGGTCGTCTTAGTATTGACTAATGCCACTTTTAAGAGGAGTTAGATAGCCACAATTGAACATCATAATTTAATTCCACACAGCAATTCACTATTTCATTGTAGAGTAATATGTATAAGAAAGGAAAAGAAAATTCACAAGATTCTGATAAAATCAATCTATTAAAATAAACATTCTTTTGTTATTTCTTTGGCTTTTGCATCTATCACCCACACAACATTCACCTGAACCCTTTCATTGGCACAGTTTTCTCTCTGAGTTCTTTTTGAAAGTGTGTCCTACTTCCATCCATCACCTCAGTTTTCCAGGATGTCAAGTTGCTTTAAGTGTGAAGGCTTGAAATCTCTAAAGTTCACTGAAACAAGGCAGATGCTCCATGGAAGTGTGGGTGGTTTAGGGACAAATGTGACTGTTTTCGTGGCATGTGGTACTTGTATCAGCCACAGACAGGTAAAGCTTCCCATCTGGACACACACACATTTCATAGAGTCTTTGTGAGTTGCCAGCAGGACCCTGAGTTCCCTGAACCAACTTGGGTAAACATACAGTTTCAGTATCAAGCACAAGCTGTTGGGAGAAAAAGAGATTAGATGGTAAAGAAGGAATTAACATAATAAGCATAAAATTCATAATCTCAAAATGTTTTAAACAGATTAGTTTTTCTCAGCATAGAAAAAGAAATAAGCACCTGCTTTTATTTGTTATAATTATCTGAATTTTTTATAGCCTATTTCTATTTTACATTCAGGCAAAGTGTTAATAACTCCTTCTCCAATTTGTAGTGAAGTCATTTTTACTTTTATCCATTGTACCAGGTGAGCTAGGAAAATTTATAATGCTACACTCACAAAAATGCCTTTCAGAAATACCTGATAAAAGCAAACATAGAATTCTTTTGCTGATTCACATTAATCCTGTGATCCACTTTGACATCCCCTCCCTATTAGGATAAATTTCAAGCCATAGGAGTAGATTAATCTAAATAATTTTTACCTGTGAATGTTGAAATTTCTCTCCTGATTTTATTTTCTGTTAAAGGCAATTACATTTATCTTATTAGCTATCAACCATTTCCCTAACTTTAAATATATTTGAAACTCCTGCCTTCTATTAGATGCAGAAAAGCAGTAAATAGTGATAAAAGTCAACTAAAATAAAATCTACTGAATTTTGTGTTCCTATTATAGCTAAATTGAAATGTAAACAAATGGCCATTGGTTGAGATTTGAAAATTTTTTTGATAACTGAAGGCAATAAGAAATGTCGCATTGAGCTGCAAACCATACCTATTTATTCTAAAGTGCTCATTTCTTAGAAGGAATTAAAGCATGTTGTGGGTAGGCATAATGATCTTTTTTTGCCAACAAAGTTATATCCTTTATTTTATGTGGCTCTCATCCTTGAACTCCAGTCTTTTAATAAATTGATGTTTGTAGGCATCCTCCCTCCTGGGACACTGACCGCTGCCATGTGAAGCAGGGAGTGAAACAGTATTAGTGGCATTACAGGAAAAGCTTTACCTTTATGGTCTGGGACTCCTAGAATAAAAGGAATAAAATGGGTATTTTTTTTAAAGCAGAACCTACTTAATAGGTTATTGCCCAATGCTTTGAGTTCTGTGGATACTTGCTTTTTCCCATGTGTGTTTGATTTTTTTCTAGGTTGTCTGCTTTTCCTCTCTCCTTTTTTTAAATAGATAATTGGTCAATTTATTTCTAATTATATTTTTTCAGCAAACTGTAGTCACTGGTAGTCTATGTACTGCTTCATGGCTTATCTTCCTATGCTTTTGAGGGACAATATTTTGTGGGAGGCCACACATTGCTTCACTTTGAACTGGCCCCCAGTAATAAGGGAGAGGAACTTTAATTTTGAGTCAGACTGTAAAACTGACACATAAATTCATGGAGGGAGGAAAGTCAGGTTATTTAAAAATATCAGTCCATGTAAATTTTTTCAAGTTAATTCATTTTAAGAATGTAGTGATATTATGAATTAATAATAAGATTCCAAATGTCTTGATTTTCATTTTTGCATTTATCTATTAATGGCATCATAACTATTTAAGTTAAAACTTGCAGGAGCTTTGCCAGATGACTTTTAAATTCAATTCACTGCCTGTCAGCTGAGTCCTGTCTACATTAATAAGCTGTCTCTCCTGGCCTCCATTTGTTGCCTCAACTACACCTTCCTCTTAATATTAAATTACATAATTTCAAAATGTTGCCATCCATATTACCATATTGGTGTCCTATAACCCTATGACATAGGTAAGCAAATATTACTTCCTCTATTTGACAAATGAGAACATAGGACCTAGTGAGGCCTGTTATCTTTCTTGAATTCAAATAGGTAATCTGTGAATTGACCTAGCACTAGAACAATCCATGTTGAGTAGCATGTGCTCCATTGCCTTGCTATAATTGTGGCCTCTAATAATAATGTTTTATTTCTGGACGTGAAGTTTCAGTTTTATCCTTATTGTAAATGACTTTTAAAGATTGTATTTTCATTTAAACACAATTTTTTCATAAGGAAGCCCAGTGCTGTAAGCAGTAACAGATAATGGCTGTCACTTATAGGTACCTTCCAGTGACCATATTGAGAGAAGTTGAATCACTAGGAAATGGAAAAGTTGATATTCTCTGTAAACTCTGAAAATCTGTAGTATTTTTTTCAAAGCGGAAAATAACAAGAATCTAGATGGCACAAATATCAGTAAAAGTAAGCTGTCTGGATCTAATATGGAATTATTTTAAACTTTCTTGGACCTTTCAATGCTAAAGTAACATTTGCCTTTGTTTCACATTTTCTATTCCATGCTTTTCATAACATTTCTTTACAAACTACCATAAATTTAATATACTGATACTTTATGGACATGAGTATTGTCAAGATATGCAGTAGGAGCTTGGTCAATTGAACTCACCATTCCATCATTACTATGAAAAATGATGTCCATTTGAGAAAGGGCCTTGATTTTTCCAGCATGAGCTTTAATATTAACACCCTTTGGGGCATCCATGCTTAGACTTCGTGTGGGAGATTCTAATCTAAAATGAAAAAAGAAACCAGGGAAAAATAGTATTTAAAAAAGCCAATCCAAGAATGCCTCAATGACCAGCTTAGCACAGAAGATATAATCAATAAGATATATAGTATCGTCACATCATTCTTGAATGCTAATAAAATGTACATTATTCATTTAAAAATCCAGAAATAATGTGTAGTAAAGAAATTCACTTCCTATCAGTGAAAGTCTATTGAAATAGTATCTTCTAAAAACATATAAAACAGTAGAGAGCCCTAACCCAATGCAGTAACTTCAGATGGCATGATTAAGCACTCTGGTGTTCCACACCAGAAGAAAATGCTATTTATGAATAACTTTGTAATTTTTTTTTTTTAGTTAAGGCACAAACTTGTCTGAAAAAAAAAGACACATTTAAGGGCAACATGTGCATCTGCTACATGTTCAAAACAAGAATGTAAGTTAGGCAATCAGATTTTGGTTGCTTTTTTAAAAAATTTAGGTAAGTTTCAAGGTAGATACAAAGATTTCTTTTGGAAAAACACTGAATTGGTTAAGTTAATACACAGGATAGAGACTGGCTTTATAGAATACTCATAAAATTTATCAGTATCTCTCTGTGATTAAGTCAAACATAATATAGAAATTCTAGCAATATATGTACCAGAAAAAATTCTCTTATTTTTCTCTGGCTGGGAAACACTGAATTTCCACCTGATGGCACAATGTGATTACTTGACAGATTTTTCATTTGTTCCAACCCAACCCAGCTCCAAAGTATGAAAGGCTAATTGATTGACATGTTTAAAGATTTATGTGAGGGAGAACAGAATAGAAAAGGATCTGCATCCTCCTCTGGGAGGGTTAGATTAGAGTTCAGGTGAGTTATTGAGAGAAAAATGGAAGTGATGAAGCAGAGAGAAGTACCCTTTAAGGAATTTGCATGTAAATTGACTGAATATTTATTTTACAATCAGATGGTTGCCATCTTCAATTAGCAAGTTTTTTTGTCTAGCACTATTTGTAACAGTAAACAAAGTTTCATTTTCTTTATACATCTCAATATGTGAAATTTTATTTGTTACACATTGTAGTGATTGAAATTGGGAACTACTGAGGAATCCCCTCACGGCTAGGCTTGACACTTCCTCCCCTAAAGCCAGGTCTGCAAACTATTAAAGAAGGCGGAGGGGAAGGTTCAGAATCAGGGTTAAAAGTGTGAACCTGCCTCTGATTAACTGCAATCTTGAGCCTCTTATCTTTGGCCAGACCACAACACCTGACCTGAGTTCATTAGGCTAACTAGGTCAAGCAGCCTTACTAGGAACCTCCTGGGTTAGCTGGTCCTTTGCTGCCTGAGAACCAATTCCTGTGCTTCACCACCAAGCATCTCTATGTCCTGGACTTTCATGTCCTGGACTTTCAAAATCTATGACAGGCAGGGCCATCCCAGCTGTGGGCCAGGGAAGCAGCTACTCACGGACCTCTCTTGCTTGGAGGGTGCAGTGATGATGCTCCCCACCTGCACCCACAGTACCTGTTGCCGTAGTCAACCTAGACTGTCATCTGGGCACAAGCCCTAGGACATGAGACCTCTGCCTAAAAGGCCGAGCTGATTGCCCTAACTCAGGCACTCCGATAGGGAAAAGGAGCCAGGCTGCTGTGTCAGCTAAGGTTTGAGCCCAGATTCGAATCTGTAATAAATTTAGGTGAGCCCAGATTCGAATTTGTAATAAACTTAGGCCTGTTTGAATTCGGTTGGTCTTTGTGGTCTGTCTTGTGGGGACTCGCTCCATTACACACATGTTGAAATTTTAGCTTGAATACAAGAAAACACGAAGAGATACTTATGGAATTTATTGGTCTAATTATGTTGGGCTTAGGTCATAGGGAAACACTGACATTTCTAAATAAGCTCAGCAAATTTCAACCAGTGTGACACAATAATTTTTAAAACATGCAATACCTCACTAATTAGAGCACTGACCTCTTCCCCCTTAGATTGTTAAATAAAATAATGACAACAGCCAATACAACAATAGCCATCCTGCGTGGATGAATCAAAATTATACCTTTTTTTGTCAGATTAGCAAAAAATATTTTTTGGTGTGCTACAGAATTTTAGTAATTAGTTTATGTGTGCCATGGGATGAAAAAGTTTGAAAATCATTGATCTAACTGGTTGCTCATTTTTGCTATTTTGAGATTTAGAAATTGCTTACTTTTTTCCTGCCTGGTTTGATAGAAAGGAGGGGAAGAGGAAGGAAAGGAAGAAGACATGTAAGTAATATAAAGGTCTGGTCTAGTGAGGCAAACCATTTGTGAACTAGAAGACCCTAGTAAAGGTGAATCTGTTTCAAAGCTCTGTTGTCAACAAAATTGACTCAATAGATCCAATTACTCATTTTTAATCTAATCATAATATGGTGCTTCTAGAAGAGCAGATTTCTTCAACTTTATCATCATTTCTAGCCTTGAAGATGAAATATTTCAGTTTAGCAGATCTTAAGACTGCTATGAACATATAAGCATAGCCTATGAACACAGACAATAGTGTGGTGATGGCCAGAGATAGAGAGCAATGGAGCTGAATGAAGGTGGGTAAAGGGAGGGAAATGGGGGACATTTATAATAGTGTCAAGAATTATTTTAAGACTCATTTTACCAAAGAGCCTGTGATTAAAATGCTCTGAAGTATACATCTCTATAAACACACTGAAAAGGAATCGGATCATTTAATTTTTTTCTTTTTGCTATGTTTTAGTATTCTAGTTAAATATCTACCTTTTTATTCAAATATGTGAATATATAAACATTTTTCAAGACATATAAAAAGTTTTGAGCACTTACAGAAAGCAATGCAAATAAATAAACAAATATACACTGAATGGCTAGATTATTATGATCTCTGAATGCATAAAAATTTAGCCACTCAATATATTCATGCACTGAGAGAGAGAGAGAGGCTGGTGCATGAATTCCTGCATGGGTGGGGTCAGGCCAACCTGGCCAGGGGGAGGGGATATGGGTGGTTGGCCAGCCTGCCTGCCAGTTGAACTCCTAGTCGAGGGGACAATTGCATATTAGCCTTTTATTATCCTATCTAATAAAAGAGTAATATGCAAATTAACCATCACTCCATGACAAAAATGGTGGCTCCCATAGCCACAAGATGGTGACACCCAGTCCCCTCAGCCCTGCTGCTGGAGTGTCTGGGTCTGTGCTGGAGCAGTGAGTCTGGATCCACCCCCAGATATGGCAGACAGAGCCCAGACAGCAGGGCTTGGGGGCTTCCTTAGTAAGGTGGTGGCAAGAACACCCCCAGACCCTGCAGATAGAGCCCAGACAACAGGGCATGGGAACTTCCTTAGTGTGTTGATGTCGGCGAAGCTCCCAGGCCTGGCAGACAGAGTACAGTGCAGGGAATTGGTGCTTCCTTCACATGGCGCATGGCGAGAGCAGACAGCAGGACATGGGGGCTTAACCTCTATGGCTGCAGCAAAACCCCCAATAAAGATGAGTGGACCAATAAAGATGGTCAACTTTCTCCCCCCCCAACCCAGGAAAAAATCGCATTGGATAGCAAAGGTGTGCCTGAGAAAGATTATCTCCTCAGCATGAGGGAACGACTTTGCACAGGAAACCAAGGTGTCTGCCTTACAAGTTCTAACCCCAGAGCCCCCATCCCTGGTTTCTTCTCACACATTTGTAGTCCAACCTGCCATCCCTGTTCCAGAGCCCAAAGTGAGTGGCTGCACACAAATTTTGTATGTTGCCCCTTTAAGAGAATACCTGCATTACCAGCCATCTCTCCCTTGCATACAGCAACCCTGATGCTTTTCACATCCAGATTTTATGTGGGCACCTTTCTCAATTTTGGTGTTCTCTGCTGAGGGTCCCACAGCAACTCCCCATATCTGAGATATCTCTCAGAAACTTCAGCTGCTATTTATGGGAGCCTGGCCAGCCCTTTCATGACTCCTCCCTTCCTACCAGTCTCTATAAAGGTCTCTACTTTCTATCCTTGGTTATCAGGATTGTCTGAATCATTTTATTCTAGGAAAGTAAAATTGTTGTTCTTTCCTAACTATAATAATTCTGTAAGTTGACCTTATGATCCTTTATCAAAATTAATGAAATTTTTATAATTTAATTATAGTCACAATTTATTTTATGTTGTAAATATTCTCTACATGGGCAAGATAAATTTCCTTTTGATTAACATTTAACTATACATTAAAGATAAGAGCAAAGCTGAATTTTCTAACTCATTACATTTAGTATTAATATCTACTTGGGAGAATCTATATATATAAAAACCTAAGTGACATTACAACAGAATGACCAGAATGACCAAAATGACCAGAACAACCAGTCGCTATGATGTGCACTGACCACCAGAGGGCAGACACTCAAATGAAGATCTGCTCCTAGTCTGCAGGCCCCAATTGCTACCCTCCTGGTTCCTCCCCTTCTCCTGATCGGGGCCAGGCTCCTGATCTGGTCTGGGGAACTGGGGGTGGGTGGCGGAGGATTCAGCCCCTTTTCCAGGGTGGAAAAGGACAACACCCCTCCATGGGGCCAATGGCTAACCTCCCAGATCCCTCCCCGTGTCCCTCCCCAAACCAGCAGCACCCAATCAGCCTGCCACCTGCCCACCACAGTGGTGGTTGGCTCCTACCCCCAGCCAGCAGGCCCCAATTGCCTGACTAGGGCTTGACAGCCAACCTCCTGGTTTCTCCCCCAGCCCACAGTTCCCAATGTGGATGAGGAGCCAGGAGGAGATGGTGGTGCACAGGCAACGAGGGAAAGAGGAAGCAGGGAGATGGGAAACTGCATGGTGGCAGATTGCAGGTGGCAAGGAAAGGAAGAGGTGGGGAGGCGAGGAGGCAGAAAACCTGATTGTCCCTGATTGCCATCCAAGCCTAAGGACCCCACCCATGCAGGAATTTCATGCACCAGGCCTCTAGTAATAATATAAAAATAATTTTTGTGTTTAACTTTTAGTTTACAAAAATGCTTTCAAATTATCAGCTTATTAAATCTTTCTAAGAGATCTCTGAGATGTATAATACTATCAACATTTTATACATGAAAAAAAAAATAGTCTCAACAATTTAGCTTGGCCAAGGTCACCAGGTTTTTCTGTGTAAAGCAGGAATTTCTATTCTACTTTATTTCTCTTATTGATCATAATATCATAGAATATGCTCATTGCTTTGCATATATTTCAAGTTCAAATTCTAAACATGATTTTAAGTGATATCTTAGGCTTTAAGACTTGTTTTTAAAATATTATTTGATTTTATATAAAATACAAATATACTATTGGAATAAATATTTATAGCAAGAAAGCAGTAAATTCATTGAGACACACACACACACACACACACACACACACACACACACATATATATATATATATATATATATATATATATATATAGAGAGAGAGAGAGAGAGAGAGAGAGAGAGAGAGAGAGAGAGACAAGGGCCATCACATCTGAAACAACTGAATGGAAAACCTAATAGGCTGAGTGGGGCAACCAGGCCAGCAGAGGGATTAGTGAGGGATAACCAAATGATTAAAATATCAGACTGCATGGGGTGAACAAACAACTGAATACTTGAACACTAGGCTGTGCGGGGCAACGAGGCCAGCAGGGGGGTTAGTGAAGGATGATCAAACAACTGAACACCAGGCTGCGTGGGGTGACCAGACTGGCAGAGGGGGGCAGTAAGAGGGAACCAGACTGGCAGAGGGGGCAGTTAGGGGTAACTAAGCTGGCAGAGGGG
>PVJN01004351.1:0-91290 GCA_004026805.1 Lasiurus borealis | reverse complement strand
TATATTTCTAAAAATTCCATTTCCAGAGAATGTGCAGCTTCCAGCTTAATTCATTCAGTCAGAATGAATTTGTATTTAAAAGGAAGAGATAGACAATAATTGTAAAATTGTTTGATGCTCTTAAATCAATTTGTGTGCCGATGCTTGGGATTTCAGCTGCATTATCAAAATGTAGTGTCTGCCTCTTGAATTTTCCAAGGCAATCAGGGAGATCTCTGAAGGACAACAAAGGAATGAAAAAGTTGAGAGTGTGCTGCTGCTGAAATGAATGCAAATGGCATCTCTGTTCATTTCATTCACAGTAATCTGTCACCTTTTAGTTTCTCTCTCCAGATAGAAACAGAGGATAATACTAGAAATAGTCATGCATAAGTGGACAGGGGCTGACCATTAAAATGTTTACCATTTCCAGAATGATGCCTGCAGATGTTACAAAATTGAAACTGGAAAGGTGTTAGAACTGCTGCCAGTTTCTATTCATTTGAATGGCAGCAGCCCAGAACTCTGGTTTATGGTTTCGTGTGGAGGGGCAATCCATTATCTTTTTTCCCTCCTATGTGGGATCAAATAGTATTTCTGTGAGGATTACATCCCTGTGGTAAGCAGCAATGGGACCAATACTATGAGGTTTGAATGTCAAGCTTATTTCCAAATTCAACTCTCTTTACAATTGCAGAGTTGACTCAGAAATTGAAATCCCAGTTATGTAATTGATTTTTTAAAGTTTTTAATAGGAAAGTCTTCCTTCAAAATAAGCATCAAAAAGACTCAGAGGAAATAAAAAGTAGCAGGAGAGAAAAAAGAGTTTTTTTTATCATTTAGAATTCTTAAAAGATTATATGGATGCCAAGTAACAGATATTTACATACTGGTTTTGTACAAGTAATTTTGTCAGCAGTTTTTTTGCAAATGAGGAAACTGAAGCATAGAAAGGTTAAGTATATTTTTTCTGAGATTCACATACTTGGTTAGCCTGCGGATATAACAGTGTTTCTTTGGAGACAACAATCTACCTTGCTTTGAATGTTGCAATTAACATAAGCCCATAAAATAGTCATATTTAGTTTAGAAAGAAAATGTTTTCTCTAAAATACAAAATGTAATGAGTTTCATAGTAAAAGAAATGTAGAATATTATTCCTGGGCATATTTTATAATATCTTAGAATATTATGCCCAGGAAACAACTCTTACTGATTCTAACTTGCAGAGGAAAATCAGATTGTGTATAAATGGCTGTACCGTTCCTCCCCAATCCTTGTTTATTACAACATTCTAAGAAGAGTTGTATAATATGTGCTGGTTTCCATATCGTTTTTCTTAAGCCCACTTGAATCAGGCTTATATTCATAAACATATATATCCCCTTATCTGCGGGGAATACCAACCCCAATGGATGTCTGAAGCAGCTAATAGTACCGAACCCTATATATACTGTGTTTTTTTCTATACATGTGTACTTATATAAAGGTTTAATTTATGAATTAGGTATAGTAAGAGACTAACAATAATAAGTGATAATAAAATAGAACAATCGAAATAACGTACTGTAATCATAGTTATGTGAATAGATTTGGGGCCATTATTAAGTAAAATAAGGGTGACTTGAACACAAGCACTGGGATACTGAAACATCTGATCTGATAACTGAACTGGCTATGTCGTGACTAATGGGCTGGAAGCTTTTACAGCATGAAGAGTCTTGACAAAGCAATGATTCAAATCCCGGGCGGCAGTGTGGGATAGGAGATTTTGTCATTTTAGAAAGCAGCACAATTTAAAACTTATGAAATGTTTATTTCTGGAACTTTACATTTAATATTTTTGGAGCCCAGGTAATTTTGAAACCAAGGGAAACAAAACTGACTATAAGGGGTGGTGACTACTGTATATTTGGCAGGGTCATCAGATTTCCACATCACAAGCTCCAAAGAACAATTCTCAGCTCTCTTACTTGATTGAGCAGTGTTTTGACTCAGTGGGTCACGCTTTCCTTCTTTAAACAGTTATTCACTTGTCATATTAGGCCACCACAATCTCCTGGTTC
The DNA here is from genome assembly GCA_004026805.1 of Lasiurus borealis. NCBI lineage: Eukaryota > Metazoa > Chordata > Mammalia > Chiroptera > Vespertilionidae > Lasiurus > Lasiurus borealis. The sequence continues at coordinate 89,245 of PVJN01004351.1, read as the reverse complement.
CTTACTATCCTAGAAGTAAATCTTCTTCCTTTCATTCTCCGTGAACTAATTTCCCTAGTTTTCTAGCCTCTGTATAGTTGAATGATCTAAAATTCCTATCTATATTCTCTCCTTAGTAGTCCTTTTTACATAAAAGTGTCACCTATGTATTGCTGAGACCTTACTTTTTATCAAAACCTAGGTATCTCCCATTACCTCCAAATTTGTATATAACTACCTGCTTGACATTTTCACTTGAGGTTTTAAACAGGTATTGTTACAGGTCCAAAGTATGCATGCTCAATGCTTTGAAAGGCCAAGACTCAAAATGTCAGCATTTGGAGTTGAATTTGGAAGATGTATTGATCAGGGAGGCAACAACTGAGAATATAAGGAACCTGATCCTTAAATTTACCTTACAAGAGTATGAATCCAGGCTTCTTTTATGCCAAGGGAAGGGAAAATGTAAGGAGCTGGTTTTTGTTAAGTCAAGCTGCAGATTTCCTCTAATGATTAGCATGTCTGTGTACAAGAACACTGCAGGTTTCAATAAGACAATCAGAGAGGCAGAATATTTTACTTTGTTTTAGTATCTCAAATGTAACATGCTTAAAATCTAATCTCAAACTTAATCTCTTCCCCTCTCCACCTACTAGATGCTGTCTTTCTTCCCCCGCAACCCTCCCCCGCCACAGTTAATGGCGAATTTAACTTTTTAGAAATTTACCCCATTACCTTCCTTCTTTCCTCTATAATCATGTGAAAATACACTATGCCTGCCTGTAAATTTTGGTTATAAACAATATATAAAGTGTTCCTACTGCTATGAGCCCAAGCACATTGGCTTGACACAAGGAAAATGCAATTAAAGTTAAAGGCAAGACCTCTAGCCTCCCCTTCCAAGGAGACTGCTATTCTTAAACCTCCTTTGTAAATAGTACAGAGTATTTCAGATTGATCTAAGTGTTAGGGACTTCAGCATTTAATGAATATATATACTAGTGGCCCAGTGCACCAAATTAGTGCATGGAGGGGAGTCCCCTCAGCCTGGCCTTCACCCTCTTCAATGAGACATCCCTCTCACAATCTGGGACTGCTGTCTTCTAACTGTCCACCTGCTTGCCTGCCTGATCACCCCTAACTGCCTCTGCCTGCTTGCCTGATTGCCCCTAACTGCCTCTGGCTGCCTGCCTGATTGCCTCTAACTGTCCTCCCCTGCCAGCCTGATCTCACCCCCAATTGTCTCTGCTTCCCTGATTCCCCTAACTGCCCTTACCTTGCTGGCCTTATCTCACCCTCACCTGACCTCCCCTGCCTGCCTGTTCTCACTCCCAATTGCTCTCCCCTGCTGGCTAATTTGGTTCTGATTGGTTGGTTTCTATGCCAGTCAGCATCAAAACTCTGCCTGCTAGGCAGCCATTGTCTTCTCACAGTTCACCCAGATTTGGTTCTGATTGGTCAGTTTCTATGCCAGTCAGCATCTCCAGGCCTATCTCTGGGCCTGTTCAGGGAGGTGAGGCTGATCAATAGCCTCCATAGAGGCCTAGAGAGAAGCAAAGGTGTGGCTGCTGGTGAAGCCTGAAGAGAAAGAGAGAGGCAATGGCTAATAAACAGCTGCCATGGAGGCTGTGGATCAAACCCTATGACTCTCTTCAGGCCTCTCTTTGGTCCTGATCCACAGCCTCTTCAGGAGTCAGTGCTGGGTTGCCACACCTGCACCTGTGGCAGTCAGTGCTGTGTCACCATGGCAACCCAGCACTGACTGCAGGACTGATTTCTAATAAGCCTTTGTTCATTGTGGTTGTTACAGGCCTTGGGTTTTTATATATTAGGATGCATTTTCAGGTCTTAGAGAAGAAAAAGAAAATGATCAGACCGATTTATTTATTTAGATAATTAAATTGATTTCTCAACATTTTACTATCAACCAGACCTTAAAATGAGGTCTAACCAATATTTTCCTCAAGATTACTGAAGATAATAATTCCAAACTGGTCTCTAGGTTAGAAACAATGATATAAAAAGAAACAGAAAGGTCAAATGGAAATAAATCGTGAAAGTGGAATAGTTAAGAGGAAAAAGTAATATAGAGATCCAGTACATTTTAGAATGGAAGCTTGGTAAGTTTTTTCTGCCATATTTATAAACCTAAGAAAGATGCCAGGCCTTTCCTTCCCTCCCTTCCTCCATCCCTTTCTTTCTTTTCCTTTTTCTTTATGATGTATTTGGTGTAAAAATATTGCAAAAATAATTCCCATTTGGTGTTGTAAATTATTTTGAAAGATATAGCAGCTTGAGAATAACAATTAATTTTCTCATTTCTTTCTCAAAGCATGTTCATCTGTTTAGTAGATGCAATATGAATTTCTGTTGAATCTTTGTTCAAGTAATCTTTAAATCTTAAAAAAAAAGTATGTCAAGAATCTGGAAGATTCTAATTTTAAAGTGTCTTCAAACATCATACACAAACTGAATGTAAGTCTATCTTTGAGTAATAGGCAGCATTTGCCAAGGTCTATTTTTTTCCTTGATAACTACTTCTATAGGCTTAGGCAGGTGATCAAATTCTGACAAGCCTTTACTCTTCAACCTAAAATCATAAAACAACTACAACACACTCCACTTGCCTCCAGATTGCTCCCATTGAACAGGATGAGATAATTTTTCCACCATCTGATGTTTTAAGCATCCATGGATAATTGCTCCATAGTCTTATATTTAAATGATCTTTAGAAGATAACACTTTTTAAATCTCCTTCCCAGAATGTTATGCAAGTAGCATTCTTACGTAATCTGCATAAGAATATAGAGCTTCACTAAATGTTGCTGGATATCAAATGTGTTATTAATTTAAAAATATATATTTCATATCTTTTTATTTATTTAGCATTTATTTCATTCGTTTTTAAAAATCTGTGTTCCTTAAGACTCAAAGAGGCACTACTTAGAGCCATAGTGAAACATCTGAGATGTTTACCAGAGGTTCCCTAATGATCTCAGGGAAGCATAACAATCAACTTTATAGAGTTGATGGAGATATTACTTTGAAAGACAGTAAGTATTTTCTCCTCATTCCATGACTTAATAAACTGTTGGAAACATATAATGACCAGAATGAAAATGACATGAGGTAAACATGTGTAGAAGATATATGTAGACTTTCATGAGCAAAGTTGATTCTAATTAGGCAGCACCAAACCAATGTGGTTAGTAATAAGTCACCCACAGGATCTCAGAAAGACTTTTATAGAGAAAAGACTGAAGCAATGTAAGTAAATTATTGATTGACTATAGTTTATAGCTTAAAGCCTGGTTGTCTATATGTGATTGGTTGTTCTTATATTTTAATTTCTTGACCTTTTACCATTCATAGGTTTTGGTTTTGCTTTGTTTACTATGCAGACTACCATGACATCAAAGCCTTTTTGTTTAATAATTTGAAAAATTTATGGTCTATTTAGTGTTTTGTATACTACCTGAATGTCATTGCTTAATTTTCATGATATCTGGATTATATTATCAAGCTCTATATTATAGACCCCTCTTCAAATCTGAAGGTAATTAGGCCAAGAAGATAAAGAAGTAAAAACATGTTTATTGAAATAAGTTTAACAAAAATGTGGATAAAATTGTAAGCACAATCTGTTCTAAAGCGTTACCTTCAAATAAATAATATTTTTTTAATCCTCTCCTGAGGATATTTTTTCATTGATTTTTTTTAGAGAGTGAAAGACAGAGAGAAATATCCATGTGAGAGAAACACATTGATTGGTTGCCTCCTGAGCATGCACTGACAGGGACCAGGATGGGGAGGAGCCTACCACCATGGTGCATGCCCTTTACCAGAATTGAACCTGGGAACTTTCAGTCTGCAAGCTGACATTCTATCCACTGAGCCAAACCTGCCAGGACCAAATAAAGACCTTTAAGAGTTTATGAATTTTAATGGACTATTCTTAAATAACGGGGGTTGGTAATTTCAATGCAAAGTGCTAACTTGATTTTTATATATAATATCCCCAATTGTTTTACCTCAGAGCTTTGTATACAAGTGAGCAATGTTTTTTGTTTTCTTTTGTACAGGAAAAAAGGAACCTACAGAAGAAATATACAATTTTCTCTTTTCCCATAAGCAAATTATATTCCACATTTTCCTAATAACATTAAAAGATTTATTTACCTTCGTGGATGTTATTTCAGTGTCTGCCATTTTTAATTAACAGGTAACATTATTTAAAATGAAACATGTGACCTTTAATATCACTTCACTAATAGCAATTTGTTAAATGTCTGCTATGTATTTTTCAGTCATCTAAACATATTTTTTTTAGTAAAGTGGCAAATGGTGGAAAAATCTGTTATTACAAGTGTTAAGGTAGACATGCATAATTCTTAGACTAAGAAAACTAAACTTATATGTTCTATAACTGAATAAAATTTAATCAGTTTTAAAACTAACAAGAATATTGCTTCAAACTGAACTGCTTTTGTACCACCAATTGCTATATTATATTACTTTGCACTTAAAATGAATTTATTGCTCAAGAAAATAGTAGAGAGTTAATCTTTAAAGCTGTAGTATCTTTTGGATCTAAGTGAAAAACAAACAAAATACTCAACAAATATAGAATTTTGACATTAGAGATTTTTTGCTCTAAAGTTTGAATCTACATATTTTAAGTAGCAAATCTTGAAATGGGGCAGGTATTAGTGATGGGCTGAGTCATGGCTTCAGGATGCCTCTTAATACAAACATGGAAGCATTATATATATGGAAAAAGGGAAATAGATAACATTTTTTTAATCTTGATGACACATCAAGGTTTTTAATTTTATAATTTGTGTTTCCCAAACATCATTACCAGTAAAATTATTGAAATTAAAAATACATGTGTACTAGAGCCTCTACTGAAACAAAAAAAACTGCTCTTTAAGGATGTAATTCCAAGAGATAACATGCATGTGGCAAACTGAAAGGTTAAAGAAAAGTAGTAAGAATCCTTAGGCCAGACAGCAAGAAATTTAAAAAATATATATGTAAATATATTATAAGTGTATAAGCATATATTATAAAATATAAATATAATCAGGGCTTTTAAAATATCAGGAAGTAATAAATTGATTTTATAGAAGAACAGTAAAAACAAACAAAAAGATTAGACTTCAAAGATTAACTTTTATTAAAAATGTTGCTATTGGAAAGAAAAATAGTAACCCCCCTTTTTTGTAATATATTTTATTGATTTTTTACAGAGATGAAGGGAGAGGAATAGTGAGTTAGAAACATCGATGAGAGAGAGACATCGATCAGCCGCCTCCTCCACGCCCTACTAGGGATGTGCCCGCAACCAGGATACATGCTCTTGACCAGAATCGAACATGGGACCTTTCAGTCCGTAGGCCAATGCTCTATCCACTGAGCCAAACCGGTTTTGTCAGCAACCCCCTTTTGAAGCAAGCCAAACATTTTATTATAGGAATCACTCAAAAATATTTGATGAGCAGAAGCTATTTAAATTTCCTACTGATGATGGTCTTATAAATTATTAGAAATGAAGGGAGCTAATCTTTGAGAACCTCAATATGTCACTGAAAGTATTACAAAATATAAATAAACTATGAAAGAATAACAATTGGAAAGAATCAAGTCAAAAGTAAAAATAAATTCTACTTAAAAATTCTTGAAGGAAAAATAGAGCAAATACTAACATAATGAGAACAATAGCATTTATGAAACTTAAACAGTGAACTGAAGAGCATTTGTAGCTCTGTCATTAAAAAATAGAAGAATTAACCAGGCCAGTGTTACTCAGTGGTTGAGAGTTGACCTATAATCCAGGAGGTCACACTTAAATTCCCTGTCAGGGCACATACCCAAGTTGCAGGCTCGATCCCCAGTTATATATTTTAAAAATATATTTTAAAAAATTAAAGAATTACAAAAAATGTGTTAGATGCTAGAAATTGATCAACAAAGTAAATTGAAAGAAAATAAAAAGCAGAAAGTTAGAGAATGGATAAAGAAACTTTATTATAAGCTTTAAAAAAACAAAAACAAAAACAGAGATAGAGCCAGAGTAAAGAAATGACAAAAAGAAAATGACTATTTATTTATTATTTTAAAATATATTTTGACTAGAGGTCTGATGCATGAAATTCGTGCACTTAGTGAGAGAGATCCCTCTCACAGACTGGGAGCTCTTGGGGTATGACCAAGGGGAGCAGGCTAAATCCATCAGTTGGACACCCTTAGTGCTGCTGCAGAAGCAGGAGAGGTTCCTACCACCTCTGCTGTGCTCTCCAGCTGTGAGCCTGGCTTCTAGCTGAACAGCACTCCCCTTGTGGGAGCTCACTGACCACCAGGGGCAGTTCCTGTATTGAGTACCATAGCAAATGATAGTTCTGCCATTCAGTAGATTTAGCCTTTTATTCTATAGGATTGATTTTAGAGAGGAAAGGGAGAGGGAGAGAGAGAGAGAGACAGAAGCATCAATGATGAGAGAGAATTATTGATCGGCTGCCTCTTGCATTCCTCACACTGGAGATCATGTGCAATCCAGACATGTGCCTTGACTGGTAATCGAACCATAACCTCATGGTTCATAGTTGAGGCTCAACCATTAAACCAAGCTGGCTAGGTGAAAATGACCTTTTAAATTTATAACTTTCTTTTTTAAATATATTTTTTATTGATTTCAGAGAGGAAGGGAAAGGGGGAGAGAAAGAAACATCAATGATGAGAGAGAACCATTGATTGGCTGTATTCTGCAAGCCCCACACTGGGGATGGAGCCCACAACCCAAGTATGTGCCTTTGACTGGAATTGAACCTGAGACCCTTCAGTCCACTGAACCAAACCAGTTATGGCAGAACTTTCTTTTTTTAATCATAAGAAGTTACTTTGCAGGCCTATCCAAATTGTTTGATAACCTAGATGAATCAGTAATTTCCAATGGAAATAGATCTTAACAATATTATCCCACAAGAAAAAATTCATACAAAAAATTTTATATTGAAAAAAAATGCGAGTGATGAAGAAGCTACCATCAAAAAAAAAAATATATATATATATATATATATATATATATATATATATATATATAAAAGGACAGAGCCAAAAAGAGCCAAAATGTTTTTAAGACAAATTTTGTGGTAGACTATTTTACATTTTTAAAGTTAATGTTAGTATGGTATAGTTTTATCACATAATGTGTGGGGCTTTTTAAAAAAATTAACCAACACATAAACAGGAAAAATGCTATATAATAAAAGAGTAATATGCAAATTGACCATCACCCCGAGACACAAGATGGCCACCCCCATGTGGTCAGAAATGGCTGCATCCATGTGGACTCAAGATGGCTCCCACAAGATGGCTGGCAGGGGAGGGCAGTTGTGGCCAGTTAGGGGTGACCAAGCCAGCATATTAGGGCAGTTGGGGGTGAGCAGGCTGGCAGAGAAGGGCAGTTGGGGGAGACCAGGCCTGCAGGAGAGGGCAGTTGGTGGGGGGACTAGGCCTGCAGGGGAGGGCAATTGTGGGAGACCAGGTCAGCAGGATAAGGCAGTATTTTGGGGAGTACCAGGCCTGTAGGGGAGAACAGTTGTGAGGCGGACCAAGCCAGCAGGGGAGGGAAGTTGGGGAGGACCAGGCCTGCAGGGAAGGACATTTAGGGGTGACCAGACCTGCAGGGGAGGGCAGCTGTGGGTGAACAGATCACCAGGGAGGGCAGTTAGGGGTGACTGGGCTAGCAGAGGAGGTCAGTTGGGGGAGACCAGACTGGTAGGAAATGGCAATTAGGGGTGACAAGGCCAGCAGGATAGGGCAATTAGGGGCAAATCAGGCCAGCCAGAGAGCAGTTAGGTGTCAATCAGCCTGGCAGGGGAGTGGTTAGGAGATGATCAGGCTGGCAGACAGAAGTGGTTAGGGGCAATCAGGCAGAGACAGGCGAGCAGTTGGAAGCAAGCAATCCTGGATTTTGAAAGGGATGTCCCAGATTGGAGAGGGTGCAGGCTGGGCTGAGAGACCACCCCCCCATGCCAGTGCACAAATTTTATGCACCAGGCCTCTAACATGCTTATAATATAATTGTAAGAGAAAGTCATTACAGAGTACAATAGCAAGACCAGTCTTATATAAACACAAAGAAGATGGGAATGGACCCTCAGACCCCATCACGGGTTATTTCTGCATATGAGATAATGAACAAGTTTTAGTTTGTTATTAAAGCTCCTATATTTACAAAATTGCCTTTCATCATTTATAAGTATAAATATTAAAAATCTTTACATTTTTTGCTTCTTAAAGTGACAATTAAAATGTAGTACCTTCCATCCTAGTAATAAAATTTTAACACAGTTCTTCAACTGTTAGAATAGAGAATACACACATATTATACCAGTGTGGTAGCTGACTTTTACTAACCTTTTAATTTCTCTAGGCCTGAGACTAATGCTCATCCAAATGTCTGAATCCTGTCTCTATACCCAAGATTCTATTTAAAAAAATGAGCTCATTTTTCTAAAAGGAGAGACGAGAGAGAGAGAGAGAGAGAGAGAGAGAGAGAGAGAGAGAGAGAGAACATAGTTGTACACATAGAGAAACACAAAACTACAAACAAAAATGACTGAAAATTTAGGATTCTAAAACCATGGTTTAAAATCACATCCTTAAAATGAAAAATATATTAAGAAGTTCCTTTTGTTCCCTTTAACTTTCTCAGGAAGGCTTTAGCACTAAATTCCTATATGCTAAGAGCAATATTTTTAGAGTACTTCATCGTTTTTGTTTTTTTATCCTCTTTTAGAAGTCATTTTTCTTTCCTTGGAACTGACAACATCCATCACACATTTCCTTTCAAGCTGGAAATATACACAGGGAGTTTTGAATTTTGTGAACCCTTCTATTATTAAGTTTCGTCAATTGTCATCATCCGTATTCCATTCTGATGATGAATAGAGGCATTATATTTCAGCATTAAAATGCAGTTAGGGTTGTAATGAGCATCATTAGGGACTATAATGGGAATCAGAACTGTATGTCATTTTATTCAGGTTTTTTAAAGTTTATTTGTGTTTTATAAAATATTGTACACGTTTCTACCAAGCAGGTGAAAGTTTGAATAGCATTGTGATGATAGAAGTTCATATATAAATAGCATTCAAACACATCTACTCAGAAAATATTTTGTTTCAATCCTAACTATTTTCTTGGCTCTTACCTTTAACAGACTCAGATAAGTCCCTTCTAACATATATTTTGGCTTCCAAGTTCTTTCTTGTAAATCTAGCTTGAGTCTTTAATGAATATGCATTTTAAAATAATTATTGGACACATGTATATTTAAATCTGAATAGATTAAATTATTTATAATAGAAGTGATAATACTTGCCTTGAAGTTTGACTCATAAAATGAGTTGTCTCTTGATCTTGCCTAAGAAATTACCATATATGTCTGTTTGCAGAAGTTATGGAGATACATGCCTCACACTTCTCAATCTCCTGTGTGACACCTTGTGTGTTGTGACCACTGATATTTATATGAAAACTTATTAGGTATGCTTTAATAATGTGTAGTTCTATACAGGTTAAACACAGAGTAATATTCATTGTCCCAAGCTCATTTTCAATGTATTAAGTTTTGGTTAACACATCAAGAAAATTTCTTAAAAGAAAAATATAAATTTTCAAAATTTAATCTTTTTATCGTTGTTGTTAATCCTCAGCTGATATTTTTTCCATTGATTTTTAGAGAGAGTAGAAGAGAAGTAAGCAGGGGGAGAGAGAGAGATGGTTGTGAGAGAGATACAATTGGTTGCCTCCTGCACAGGCTCTGGGATCAAACTTGCAACCCAGATACACGCTCTTGACCAGGAATCGAACCTGAGACCCGTAGTCCTTGGGCTGATGCTCTACCCATTGAGAAAATATGGCGAGAACCAGAATTTAATCTTTATTTCTTTCTTCTGTCGCTTCCTCCCATTTTTATGTAAATACAGTTTTTGAAGCTTTGTGTGATATATAATGAGTACATTTTTTTTAAATAACAGGATTGGACAACCTTCTTCATAGTTCATATGCCAAGTTAACTTTTACAGTACCTTTCACTCCCAAATTAAAACATTAAAGATCTTAGATTTACTCTGAAGATTTACCTCTAGTCTTCTGAAAAATAGATTTTAATGGCAATGAAAGGATATAAGAACTCCCAAATGAAATATCAAACGCAACTTAGATATTCCAGGTCTTACTGCTGTATTGGGAACAGAAGTGAAAATCAATGTCTGATAGAGTGCCAAATGCAAATTACCAATGAAAGAGAAACATTGCTCTGAGTACGATAGCAACCTGTATAAGGTGACATCTGAGAGGTGACAGACTCCTGAAGGACACTTCTTAGTCTGTGAAGTATGGCATCCGATAAAAATAGTTAAGGTAGAAGTAAGAGATCAAATCCTGATTTTTAACTCACACTGTGTAATTCGAAATGGAGGCTGATTTAAAGGCAAAGAATATTTTCTCAGATATTCCGAGGTGTTTTTTTTAAATAGTTGAATCTATTATTTTCAAAAGTAGTCTTCATTATGAAATAATATTATAATATTTTAAGCCTAACAAGTCTGTAGGTTAAAAACAACATTTAATGAAAAAATGAGAAGATAATAATACTAATATCAGGTTTTATATTCATTTGTTCAAGTGCAGCTTTCTGGACATTTCAATATTCTGTTTTTCTTATATTTTAACTTTAAAAACCTGTCACTGGAAAAGCTATCACAAATATAAATTATTTTATAAAAATTGTCTAAAGTAAAATTTTTAAATTATTATGATTTTTCATGGATCTTAGTTGTCATCACATTCAGTAACTCAATAGAATATTTCATCACATGAATTAAGGGAAAAAAGGTTATACACACATACACACACACACACACACACACACACACACACACACACACATCCATCCATGAATCATTACTCTCACTTTTAGATGATGCAAAAATTTTAAGTGTTATTAAGTCTATTTCTATATTGAAAATTCAGCCTGCTAATTCTGGGACCACAGTGAGTATTTTCCTGTCACCACAGTCTTTGTTTTATCAGAGTTAAACAACTATGAATAATTTTGTTTTCCAGGAGACTGATCAGCATTAGCCCAAAATGCCATTCTTTCTAATATTTTCTTTTCATTTTTTAAAGCTGAGCAATGGAGAAAGCTAATGTCTTAGAAACATCGGTTTCATTTTCTGTTTAAATAACCACTTTCTTTTTAGATCCTTTAAATACACAATGTGTGACACATTCACAGGTGATATTAGCCAGAAAAGAAAGCAGTCCATGTCTGTTATTTTTATGCATGTGCTTTTGATGCTCATTATTCCATTCATGGCAAAGGTCAGGGAATATGTTATGCCTTGATGAGAAAAATGGGATGCATGAACATGGTTGAATAATCCTTGTGCTTGGTATAAGGATAAATATATTTATGCAAGCTTTTAACTTAGTGTTACTTATTTTAAGTGGAAACATTATTTTAAATTGGTTATCATCTATCTAAAACTTTCTTTTCTAATGTGTCGTTTTATATATGTAGTTATCTTTTTGGTACTAATGCTGTTGAATCTCTGTTTGTTTTTTTTGCTTGTTTGTTTGTGGGTTTTATTCTCATGATCATTTAGCTAAACAGTTATGTTCTATGTCATTTAGTTAAAGAGAAAGGTTGCCTAAGCATAACCAAATTCTATATGTCATGGAGTGACAAACCCAATGAAAGCAGCTGAAGAATATATAAAAAGAGACTGATATTTTATATTAAAAGCAGATTGCCATGGGAGTAAACAATATAGGTATCTCCAAAATGTGGGAAATTATTTGAATGATTAAGTAGGAGAGTGGAAAAGCCCCCAAAATAATAGAAAGGATGGAGGACTGCTTTTATTGTTCCTTAGGAAAGACTTTTTAGGCAGGAGGTGAAAACATGTGCTCATTACTCATAGAAAAATCATTTATAGCCTCTGTTTTATTGCTGATCTATTTGCTCCAAAAAATCTTATTTACCTCACTTTACCTTATGTTGGTGCCTTATAACACAGGACAATAATCCTATCTTGCGTTCTTCGATTTGCACAATGTGGCAACTCTAAAACATTAAATGAAAATGGCAAGAGTTCTTTTATTTTATAGCTGCAAAGTATTCCATTGTGTAAATGTATCACAGCTTTTTTATCTACTCTTCTGTTAATAGGCACTTGGGCTGTTTCGAATTTTTTGCTAATGTAAATTATGCTGCTATGAACATAGGGATGCATATGTCCTTTCTGATTGGTGTTTCTGGTTTCTTAGGATATATTCCTAGAAGTAGGATTAGTGTGTCAAATGGTAGATGCATTTTTAATATTTTGAGAAAAAACTCCTTACTGTTCTCCACAGTGGCTGCATTCCCACCAGCAGTGCACGAGGGTTCTCTTCTCTTCACATCCTTGCCAACACTTGTCATTTGTTGATTTGTTTCTGACAGGCATGCGATGGTATTTCATTGTCATTTCAATATGCATCTCTCTGATGATCAGTGACTGAACATTTTTCATACGTCTCTTGGCCTTTGGTATGTCCACTTTGTAGAAATGTTTATTTAGATCTTTAGGCCGTTTTTTAATTGGATTGTTTCTCTTCTTTTTGTTAAGTTGTATGAGTTCCCTATATATCTTAGAAATTAACCCTTTATCAGATGTATCATTGCCAAATATGGGCTTTCTTGTTGTTTTGTTGATGGTTTCTTTTGCTGTGCAGAAGCTTTTAATTATGTTGTGGTCCCATTTGTTTATTTTTACCTTAGTTTCTTCGCCCTAGGGAATATATCGGTAAAAAACATATTGCTACAACAGATGTCTGAGATTTTGTTGCCTATGTTTTCTTCTAGTATTTTTATGGTTTCACTACTTACCTTATCTACATTGAGTTTATTCTTGTGTATGGTGTAAGGTGGTGGTGGAGAGTAGTATGCTAAGTGAAATAAGCCAGTCATGGAAATCAAGTATCAGATGATCTGACTCATATGTGGAGTCTAATGAACAAAATAAGCTGATAAACAAAATAGATCCATAGACATAGAAGCATGGAAAAAACTGACACATTGCAGAGGGAAGGTGGGGGTGGAGGGTGGTTGGGGATTCATTAACTGGGAAACTTACATGCATATATGCATAGTCCATTGACACAAAAATAGGGTGGTGAAGGCCTGTTAGAGCCTGGTGTGGGGTAAAACACAAACAAGTAAACAAACAAAAGGGACATGTGTAATACTTTCACCAATAAAGATTAATTTTAAAAAATGAACGAAACAGTGACTATTTTTATGGTATCAAGGATGATATGGTTTTGTGTGTGTGTGTGTGTGTGTGTGTGTGTTTAGGCTTTCACCAAAAATCTTACTAATAGAAAAAAACAGAAGTGTTCAAGACTGAAAATTTTAGGAAACTTAATTCAGTTATGTGCAGTGTAGAAAACACATACAGTTTAAATAATATAAAAGATAGGGAAAAGAAAAACACGTCGAACTTTCTCCAAAAAAGTTTATTATTATCTGAGGTAACAAACATGCATACAATACATTACACAGGAGATAAAGTTAGTGCTATAAAAGTGTTACAATAGAAAATAGTAGCACAGAAGTGGAAATATTAGATATAATGGACATAAATACCATCTAGATCAGTGGTCACCTACTGGAGATCCAAAGACCACTGGTGGTCTATTAGGTCCAAAACGTTGGCATTCGCTGATGTAGATGATGTGCTCACACAGAACATCTAAATACATAACATGCGTATATACATACATATACATATACATGTATACAAACTTCTATATGTATGCCTGCAAATACTAGTATACATGCATATGTATATACAGATAAATAGTGTATATAGGAATATATATATATATATATATACATATATATATATATACATATATACATATATACATATATATATATGTATATATATATATATGCATGTATTATATGCATGTATCCAGTGAATGCATTTATATCAAAGTATATCCTATATAATAAAAGCATAATATGCAAATCTACCAAACGGAAGAACTGAATCACAGGTCTCTATGACAGGTCTCTATGATGTGCACTGACCACCAAAGGGCAGATGTTCAATGCAGGAACTGTCCCCAGCCCGCAGGTCCTGTCTAGTGGCAGGGGGTTTGGGGTGGGGGAGGTTGGGGCTGGCAAGCAGGCAGTGCCAGACCAGCCAAGGTGGATATTGATCGCCCTGCCAATTGCCCCACAGATAGGCCCTGATTGCTGGCCATGCCTAGGGACCCTACCCATGCATGAATTTTGTGCACTGGGCCTCTAGTATGTATATATGTATATGTATATATATATGTGTGTGTGTGTGTGTGTGTGTGTGTGTGTGTGTGTGTGCGTGTGTGTGTGTGTATATATATATATATATATATATATATATATATACACCTATTTCTATGTCTTTGGCTATATCTATACATATTCTTATTTACATATAAATCCCATATCTATGTCAATATACAGTGTTTCCTCTGAGTTCTAAAGGGACAGTTCTAATTGCTTATAGGAGATAGCTTAGATAGCTCACAGACATCTCAGATTTAACAGGTCCAAGCTGAGCCTTTGAGTTATATTGGCTCCAACTGATTTCTCTCCTTGAGTCTTAATTTTTCACTAATTGACACCACTAGATATCCAGCTGCTCATGTCAGAAACTACACATATTTGATTCTTTCTTTTTCTAACCCCAACACATCAGGCAACAGTAAGTGCTATTGATATGTGCTTTTCAAAAAGGTACCCATTCTCCACACAGTGAAGATGTGCCCTTTTCACTGCTATGGCTGGTCTTGCCTCTCCTGTATCTATCAACCCATACTGCACTCTCCCGGTAGCATAAGAAAAAGAGTCAATCAGCTCATATTGCTTGTTAAATCACCTCACGTATTCCCTATTTCCATTTTAATAAACTCCAACTGCCCCTTCCTAAACCAGCCATCTCCTGAGCTCATCTTGTCAATCTGATCAACAGATTTTTTCAGGTCCTCTTTTTTCTTCAGGGTTTCTTTGGCATTTCATAACTTTTGATTTGCACTCTTTAAATACCCTTAGCTTCATACATATTTGAGCCAGTTCACCTCTGTGAGAAGTCTTTCCTACAATTTTACCAAAATTAGGTCTCTAGATCACTCCTTTCAAATGTGGCAAGTGAGTATAGTGTATGTCGTGATTCCTTTCTTTTTCTTTTTACTTTTTTTTTTGCTAGGCCCTATCATAAGTAATGATTGATCTGTTCCTTGTTTTTACTTATTTGTTGCAAATATCTGTATTGTTAACTAATCATCTTTATTGTTGAGCACTTAAATGTCATAGACATTTGATTGAATGCATGCGTGCAGGTAGAGCAATGTTCCAGGAATACCAGGAGGACAAAGAAACAGATTCTGTAAAATACATAAAATATTGCCTGGTCTCCTGAGAATGAAGAACAAGTAATGGATGTTTAATGGAGATACAGGAAAGGGAGACTATGATAATGGAAAATTAAATTAGAACTAGATTGTGGAGGGCATTTGTTTCATTTTTGAAAGCAGGAAGTCATCTTGTAAGAAAGCACATTGTGAAAATAATTGATGCCAGCTTGGGGAAAAGTTGGAAAGAGATAAAATCTGGATGTAGTCCATTTAGGAGGCTATTAGAATCATTCAGATAATTAATTATATTTGTTATTCAATAAGTAAAATGTATATTTATTCAGCATATATCATCTCAGTTGAAGTTTCAGAATGGCTATGTTATTCATTCATTCTTTCATTTATTTACTCAATGAATATATAGGCTGAGATTTTTTTTTTTTAATCTTAAAGATCACCATAAATCTTGATAGGTTCAATCTCAATAGAATTAGAGAGCATTATGCTAAGTGAAATAAGCCAGTCAGAGAAAGATAAATATCACATGATCTCACTCATTTATGGAATATAATGAATAACATAAACTGATGAACAAAAACAGATCTATAGACAGAGAAACATCAATCAGACCATCAAACCTCAGAGGGAAGGTAGGGGAGGGGAGGGTAAGGGGGAAAGATCAACCAAAGGGCTTGTATGCATGCATATAGGCCTAACCAATGGATATAGATAACAGGAGGGTAAGGGCATGAGTGTGCAGTATGAGGGGATAAGGACACATGTAATAACTTAATCAATAAAGAAATGTAAAAAAAAAAAAAAAAAAGACCTGGACGACCCATTTCCATCCTGGACTTTTGACCTCCTTATCTTCAAAGACTTTTCCTTATCCAACATCTGCCATCAGCTCCTACATTCACATAGTGTGAGTTGTGATCACTTTGAAGGGCTCCTGCTCTAAAAGCAGACACACTCAGATCCCAATATACTATTTTCTAAAAAAAAACAAACAAACCAACATTGTCTGTCTTTAACTTCTTGAGAATATCCAGTTCATTAATCTCCATGTTATTTCCCTACTTATTAGACATTTTTTGTGTGTGCAAATCTATTGTAGGGAACTCTTAAATTCTCATATGTGGTTTAATATCACTTGACATAAAGATATAATGATTTTTCTCTCATTCAAATGAGGTAAACTGGCTGTGATAATTGTCAGTTGTTTTTAAACAGTGTTAACCAAGAAATATGTTTCTTTGCGGAGAAAATTTAGGAGAAACGTCTAAGCTCTTTAAATTTCAGTGCCAAAAACCTTGTTTTTACAAATTGTACTTTCCTACTTTTCAAGTTACTATCAAATATAAGGAGAACACTCCTTCATTTTCTAAAAATGTATAAAAAAATTGACAAAAGACCACCATGGAGCCACATTTTATACGCTGGGGTAAACTATAAAATGGATGTGAACAATCAGCCTATTCCTGGTCTCATGTTTAATAGTTTAAACAGAACTGGTTTAAAGGTTCAGAAAGAGAGATGACATGTGACTACATAATTAGTAGATTCACACCAACTCTGGAGATTAGACTCCTTCAGAAACTACTGTGGACCTTTGTATTACAGTGCAATCAATGTATTTGATAGGGGCATAGAAGCCTGAAAACATTTTTACAATTAGTGTCATTCATTACCCTCTAATTCCTTACTCATTTCAGGCAAAATAAATAAATTAACAAATAAACAAACAAATAATTAAACATTTTTTAGCCTGAGAAAAATTAGATCTAATTTTGTAGCCTCTATTGAATTATGCTTATATTAAGTTATCCATAGCTCCATTTATTATTTTATCAATGTGATAAATCATTGTATTTATTAATACATTAATCATTTTTATACAGCTAAAACCTAAATTCTACATAATTCCCTAGTTCCCCTTTGTTCACACTTGAGTTTGGGCTGCCAGGGATTACTAAAGATCATCACTCAACTAAAGTTATCCCATTCCGTTTAATAGGACCCATCAAACTGCTCAGAAATTCTGCAAGCATTCTCTAAATCTGTTAACTGGTTAACTCTCTGGTTCGCTGCAATAATTTACAGTATTTATTCTTTTCACATATTTGAACCAGCCACCTTTTCTTTATTATTTGCAAATTAATGTGCATCCCAATTTACAGAGAAAAGAAAAGGACTCCATTTTTAACTACCTCAACCTCCTGTCAAATGTGTGGGTAAGTCTATTTAAACTAATTCATGTGGTCTCTGAATTGGAAATTTAAAAAAAATCAAAACCCATAGAAAATGATTTGATTATTTCTGGTAAATATTATCTCATAAAGAACACCCCTTTTCAGCAGGTATTTTGTGAACATTTATCTTAAAAGCCACTTACTTATCTATATATTTCCTTGAGTTGCTGCAGCCACAGAGATGCCGTGACATTGTGTAGTATATGATTCCTATGCTGTTTCATGGGGAGATCAGGTACATTAAGTGTGGGGATGGATAAGAAATGTTCAATGCCACTTGATACAATAGATGTATGATATTGAGAAGTTGACCTACTCTCCATGAGTTTCAGGTTTTGTTAATGGAGATTGTAGCCACTACACAGGTCTGCACATGAGATATTCTTAATCCACATAAAGTACCATATAAATGAGTAAGAGTTAGTGCATACTGTAGTATAGAAAGTGTCTCAAATATCAATATGTATGTGCATAAAGATTCCCTATAGCTCAGTTCAAGGAAAAACAGTCTCGCTAAGAAAGCATGGTGTAGTGTGAGAGGCACAAGGAGCAATAATAGGAAGCTAGTTAGTAGGGTAATATGAACAAATGATTTTAATAATAATTGAGATATATGTAGGGAGTGCGGGGAAGCAGTGGGGGCCAGGGGAGCTGGGGGTAGTGGTCAAAATTGGCAAACTTCCCCAGGGCCAATGAACATAAGTTGTCAAACAAGTAATTCTGTGTGATCATGAATAATATTACTTCCTGGGAGAGAAGTGAGATAGTTAGGCTTTAATCTTATAAAGAGATCACATTTATTTATATCATTCTTTTTTAATCCTTACATGAGGATATTTTACCATTGATGTTTAAAGAGAGCGAAAGTGAGAGGGAAAGACAGAGAGAAATATTGATGTGAGAGAAACACATTCATTGGTTGCATCATGCATGTCCCCCAACCAGAAGAGGATTTTTAAACTCATTTTATATCTAAAAATATTAACATTTAATAGAAAGTATTTGAAAATTAGCACAGGATAGCCATATTTTTTAAAAAGTGTGAAGTACATTTTTATCTTTAAACGTAAGATACTAGCAATAAACATATTTTTTTGCTTTACTTTTCATTTAATTTTTTAAAAGTTTTTCTTTAATTTTTTTCTAATTAAGGTATTACATATGGGTCCTTATCCCTCCCATTACCCCCCACACCCCTGCATGCTCATGCCCTCACCCCACTGGTGCCTGTATCCATTGGTTAGGTTTATATGCATGCATACAAGTGCTTTGGTTGATCTCTCCTTCTTACCTTCACCCTCCCCTACCTTTTCTCTGGGGTTTAAGAAGATGATCAATTCTTCTCTGATTTTATTCATTAGTTGATGTTGTTCATTATATTCAACAAATGAGTGAGATCATGTTATATTTATATTTCTCTGATTGGCTTATTTTATTTAGCCTAATGCTCTCCAGAACCATCCATGCTGTTGCAAATGGTAGGAGTTTTTTTTTTTTTTCCTTTATACAGCAGAGTAGTATTCCATTGTGTAGATGTACCACAGTTTTTTAATCCACTCACCTGCTGATGAGTGCTTAAGTTGTTTCCAAATCTTAGGTATGGTGAATTGTGCTGCTATGAACATAGGGGTGAATATATTCTTTCTGATTGGTGTTTCTGCTTTCTTGGAGTATATTCCTAGAAGTGGGATTACTGGGTCAACTGGGGTTCCATTTTTAATTTTTTGAGGAAACACCATACAGTTTTCCACAGTGGCTGCACCTAAGCACTTATACATACTTTAATATAAATATTTGTGGCAATGAACATACTATTTTGAAATTGACCAAGGGAGATGGTATATGTCATGGATCTCATGGTATTTAGGTCCATTCCTCCAATGGATATTTCCAGACACATACTTTTAATCAGCTGGTACCCTATATCCATATTGCCACATCAATTTGTATATAGTCTAGCAAAGGATAAAAATGACTCTTGCTTCTCTTTTTCCTCCAATAAACCTTACTTATATTATTTATCTAAAATACTTTACGTAAGTCGAGACCAGTTTGGCTCAGTGGATAGAGCGTCGGCTTGCAGACTGAAAGGTCCCAGGTTCAATTCCGGTCCGGGGCATATCCACTGTGGGCACATCTCCACTGTGTGGTGTGCAGGAGGTGGCTGATCGATGTCTCTCTCTCATCGAGGTTTCTGACTTTCTATCTCTCTCCCTTCCTCTCTGTAAAAAAATCAATAAAATATATATTTAAAATACTTTACATAAAATTGCCAAGACCGGTTTGGCTCAGTGGACAGAGCGTCGGCTTGTGGACTGAAAGGTCCCAGGTTTGATTCTGGTTGGGGGCATGTATCTTGCTTGCGAGCACATCTCCACTGTGGGATATGCAGGAGGCGGCTGATCAATGTCTCTCTATCATCGATGTTTCTGACTTTCTATTTCTCTCCCTTCCTCTCTGTAAAAAAATCAATAAAATATATTAAAAAATAAAATAAAATACTTTACATAAAATGAAAAGAAAAACTAATTCTATTTAATGTATATCCAATCCTGCAACTCATTTTTATTGGCTCAGGTTATGAACACTGTAACATCAAAAGACATATATCCACATTAAGCATTTTCCTGGGTTCATTAAAAGTCAGCAAAATAGTTTACATCAGTTAAGAAAATGAAATTATGACTTCGTATTAAAAGATGATATTTCCTTTGTTCCAGAGAGGCTATACAATTCTATATTATAGTGACAATCCAGCTAAACTTCAGACATATAATTTTGCTGTTTCAGTTCCTTTCAGGCTGTGTCATTATTTGAAATAACTCCCCAAGGCTTATTTACACTTTAAAGAGTTTATTTCAATGCTTAAAAAGAACATTTTCTAATAAAATTTCTCATCCTGAAAGCTAACATAATCAGTGCATCTAAATTTGTTTTGACTACATTCATTATTTACAGCATTATTGCCCAGAATTCATGACTGGCAGTGGGAATTCTCTGCATTGCAAGCTGGCTCTCTTGGATTTGATGCAAACTTACTGTGGCATTATTCATATTGTGGTCATAGTATCAGCAATAGGGTTCTGAAAACTCTTAGCTATGTCATTTTGCTAGAGTCTCTTCCTATATTGTGAACAGAACAATTATAATCTAAGTTTAAATAAACAGGAATAGCATTAATATGGGGCAAAACAAATAAACTAACACCTATTAAGGCCTTATTATTTTCATTTTTCTAATATTTTCATGTAATGTTTGTCATTTTTTTTCACCTTGTCACTCTTCTATCCATTATAAGAGACATGTCTAGAAAGTTAGAGATTGCATTTTCAAATTTGATGTTATAAGCTATTATATAATTTTTACTTTATAGACTTAATTTTAATTAAGAGTGGGATTTAGCCGAGACCGGTTTGGCTCAGTGGATAGAGCTTCGGCTTGCGGACTGAAAGGTCCCAGGTTCGATTCTGGTCGGGGGCATGTACCTTGCTTGTGGGCACATCTCCACTGTGGGGCATGCAGAAGGCGGCTGGTTGATGTCTCTCTCTCATCCATGTTTCTGACTTTCTATCTCTCTCCCTTCCTCTCTGTAAAAAATCAATAAAATATATATTAAAAAAAAGAGTGGGATTTAGCAAAACATTAAAGTTTAAATTTGCTATTGACTTAAATATATCTCATGATATCAAATTAATAATTATAGTTTTTATTAAATTTTTGCTAGAAGAGCTAAATGGTTTAAAATATGAAATGGAATACTTATTTCAAATATATCCAGAACATTACTTTTAGTATTGGGAGGAGAAGTTATTACTTTCATGTAAACTGTTTTCCCAATATGAGCACATGGAGAACAAATAGACCAAGTGGAACTGTTGGGAGGTAATTGTCAGGTCATATTTGTGAATTTGACACCCATAGTTGATAATGAAATAAAACGCTGATCTCTGAGATTTTTTTTTGCTATATAGTATGAAATTATTTCACTTATATAAGTCCATCCATGTTGTTTCCTACTTCATTTGTATATTGTGCAGCATTCTTGCAATGTTCTAAATATGGAAGGAATTAATTGATGTGTCATGATATTATTTCACTAGAGGCCTGGTGCACAAAATTTATGAACGGGGTGGGGTCCCTCAGCCTGGCAGGTGATCAGGGCTGATCAGGACCAGGCTGATCAGGGCCTGAAGGCCCTGGTGGGGTTGGGAAAGGAGTTGACGGTGGCCAGGCTGGGTGCAGAAAGAACAGGCACCAAATGCCAATGCTACCCTTGGTGTCCCACCACCCCGCAGTTCCCCACCTCCCCACCTCTCCTTCCCTCAGTGCTGCACCATCACCAGGGGCCTGCTGGCTGGAAGAGGGATCCAGTAAAGGGCCAGGGAAGGTTGATCCTCAGTTTGGAATGTGCAGGAGGCAGCCAATCAGTGTTTCTCTATTACCATTGATGTTTTTATCTCTATTTCCCTCTGTGAAATCAATCAAAGATGTATTTTTATAATGCAAGGTTTTTAGAGGAAGAAAGGTAGGGCAAAGGAGCTGTTGACAGGGGGGCATTTGAGATCTTGCTCACATTTCAAATAGGATTGCATAAAGTGGTCCTCAGGGGTGACAGGTGAGGCGTGGCAGTGGGTGGAACAGGGCACTGTGGCTGAGGAATTGGCTGTAAGGACTGGGAATGTCTGTGACAGTAACACCAAATGTGTATTGGGGCCATCAATGGGATCATTCATTCCCAAGAGGTTTTGATTCTGGACGGGAGGAGAAACACAGAGATTAGCAGACCTTTCTTAGCCTAGAAGGTGACGCAGGCAGCAGGAGCAGGCTGCCCTGCTTCGCTTCAAGTGTAAACATGCACTGTAACTGCACCTCAGTCAGAGGCCAAATCAATGCCCAGCCAGTGCTGGTGGCTAAGTCCTGCTACTCTCGGGCTATGCTGAAGCACTATTGGAGGAGGTGGGGGGAAGGGTAGCAAAGCCATGCCTCCAAGCGCACATAGTATGCTGGAAGCCAGAGCTGAAATGGTGCTATTGGCCAGGGGGGCCAAAGCCATTCCCCCAAGGGTATAGGAAGAGGCTGGCAGGATGCTAGAAGCTGGAAATCGGAGCTGAGGTGGCCCAGCAATGCTGCATCTGCCATGGAGCTATAAGGGGAGCAGCTGTTGGTGCAACTGGCTTTGGAGTCAGGGGGAGGGGGACTGTGCTTCTTACACATCTCTGGTGAATGCCTGCGAGCCTGAGGCATGCCAGTGAAGCTGGGAGCGGTCTGGGGAGGCCTTTCCCTCCTAGAGCTGTTCGGCTGCATTTTTTCCCTAATTTATTTATTTTTATTAGAAAGCAAGCTCTGGGCTTAGGGTTTCTGAGATCCCTGGGCTATAACATGTGCCTCCAAGCCTCATTGAATCCTTCTCCCCTCCCTGCATTAAGCATCTGGCCCCTGGTGGTCAGCAGACCATCTTAGTCGTTCTGGTCATTACATCATTATAGTTGCTGGGCTTTTATTATATAGGATTGTTATCCATATGAAGCAATAAGGAATGATTTTAGTAAAGCCTGTGATTGTGTGAAGTTGTTCAATTTTAAATTAAGAAATACCATTGAGAGTTCTTGAGATCTCTTAATTAAATGAACTTTCAACCTGTTCCTAACATTTTCTTTTTAAAGGCCAAACCTTTGATGTTGAAAAAGGGTTTAAAGCATATTGTTTAATTTCTACCTTTGTCTTAATTTTCTTCTCTGCTTATTAAATAATTTTAGTTCTGTACTTCCTCTAGTCTTCAGAGTGTACATCACTTAATCACAACATATCAAACTCTTTAATTAAATTTATCTACAATACATATGAGCCTGATCCCACTGGTGAACAGAGATCAAAATGCTGACATCTTACAACTACACTAATTTTCAGTATACTCGGGTAAACCTCTCTGCAGGTAGGAAATTCGGTTTATTGTGTTTAACAGTTTAAATGGTCATAGGTAATAAACCATGGTGATTTTTTATAACATTTCGCTTAAATAATTTGCAAATTAACATAAAGTCTTATAAAAAGTGATGTCAGGTATCCTAAAGGGAATACACAATCCTAGAAGCAAACAAGCGGAGCTGCCAGATATCCAGCTGCTGCTAGAAACTGAACATTTTTCCCTCAGATTTCTTATGTTAAAACCTAACCACAGTATGATGGTGTTAGGAGGTGGGGCCTTTGGGATGTGATCCATTAATAAGGGTGGAACCTTCATCAATGGGATTAGTGTCCTTATGAAATAACCCTTAGAGGTCTAACCCAATCTGTCATGTGAGGACCCAGGGAGAAGATAATTGTCTGCCAATCAGGAAGTGGGCCTCCACCAGATCCCAATCTGTCCTTCTAACCTTGATCTTGGACTTACCAGGCTCAAAACCTTGTTTGAGTTTTGGTATTTCTACTATAGCAGCTGGGATGGATTGAAACAGGTACATTATAGCTCTTCTCAACAGATACATGTTGAATTGCCTTTTACAGAAGAGTTTGTTCTTTAAGAGGTAAATTTACAAAGGTGTCCATGTAATTAATACTGAAATCCTTCTTGCATTAGTATTTTCTGTCATAGTAAGAAGATAATTCAGCACAAGTAATAAAATGAGATATCCAATTGTTATGTTGGTCTGTAGCCAGACTTTTTCTTGATGGCATGCTTTCAAGAAAAGAAGAAAAAAATAAAACATCTGTTTGCTTGCTGACATGATAATATCTATTTAACTGACCTAAAAAAAAGTGAGGAAAGGTACCGTATCTCTGAAATTTGATATTTTGTCATTCACTAAGTTGTTGTGATCAATGTGACTTTTTGGATCATTTATAATGTCTCAGAGTCATTCCCTCAAAATATTGGCTTTGGTTCAGTAGACATTTGATACTAAACTATTAGTTTTCATTTGAAAGCATTAGCTGTTCAACACTTAAAGCTTACATTAGTGCCTTATCAAAATGGGTAATTGGAAAGCCTGGGACCAGATACTAGTGGCTGCTTAGAATTAATTTTTTTCATGTAGACTGGGCTTGTGACTGAAGTCATTTCTATTATATTTGAAACATTGATAATGGATCTATGACCCAGAAGCCCTAAATAATGTGTTTTATCATTTGACATAGAATTTGACTATGTTTTTATACAGTTGTTCACTCTCAGGGGAAAAAAATAGAATTAGGAAAAGCTTTAAAATTTAAGAATTTGAGAGAAATAGAAAATATACCCACTTCTGTAAAATTCACTCTCCTACCCTATTGCAATGGTTAATATTCCTATTCCAGCATTCAGTAACTCAGATGGAATCTCACATATTAAGTAGTTGTGATCATTTTGACACAGTATCAGTTATTAGTTACTCATACTGTAAATTATTCAGTATCAGACAGAAATGAAAACAGGAACATATGATTTGAACCAAAGATTCAGAAAAACTATTTTATCTACATGCCAGAAAGCTAAAGACAAAAGCAGGAATTAAAGAGATAAATTAAAGAATCCCATGTATACTAATTGTATTTTTAACAGTGTGGTATAATTGACACACAAAGTAATTAGGTAAATGTGATGTACTGTAATGTTTCTTCACCTGTAAAGAATGATCACAAAGCTGCAAGCTTAGTAATTGCTCTAATTACCAGAGATTTTCCTGCTCAGGTATGTTAAAATGAAAAACATTAATTCATCTCTCATGGCACCATAACACACTTTGATACCTTAAAATAATCCATATATGTATTACTGCGTTACATCTTGAAAAAAAAATCTAACTGGATATAGTTTTAATTGATATGATTCTACTGGGCCAAATAAATGCAAAATGCTGGGCAAACTGTAACCTCAGATATAAATGATGGCAAAGGCTATATATATATGCTAGAGACCTGGTGTGTGAAATTCGTGCATGAGGGGAAGGGTTATGAAATTCGTGCATGAGGGGAAGGGGTGTGCCCTCAGCCCAGTCTGCACCCTTTGACAATCTGGAACCTTTGGCTCCTAAAAGCTCACATGCCTGCCTGCCTGATCTCCCCTAATTGTTCCCCCCTGCTGGCCTGGTCACTCATAACTGACTCCTGCCAGTCTAGTCACCTCCAGCTGCCCTCTTCTGCTGGCTTAGTCACCCCTAACTCCCCCCACACACCCTGCCAGCCTGGTCACCCTTCACTGCCCCCCTTTGCAGGCCTGGTCTCTCCCAACTGCCTCCCCTGTGGCCTGGTCACCCCATGTAGCCTGCTGCATTGGTCATTTGGTCACCCATCACTGACTCCCTTGCCGACCTATATTTGATCCCTTCAGTTGTGATGGTCACCTAGGCTTATACACACACACACGTATATATGTATATGTATATATTTATATGCATGTATATACATATATATGTATGGTAAAGTTTTTTTTGTTTACCTTTCAATTTACAAAAATCTTATGAGCCCAACTGGCATGGATCAGTGGTTGAGACGTGACATATGAACCAGAAAGTCATGGTTTGATTCCCAGTCAGGACATATATCTGGATTTCGGGCTCAATCCTTAGTATGGGGTGTCCAGAAGGGAACCAATCAATGATTCTCTCTCATCATTGACATTTCTATTTTTCTCTTCTCCCTTCTTCTCTGAAATCAATAAAATATATTAAAAAAGTAAAATAGCCATCCTTAAAAATGTTATTAAATCATCATTTTAAAGAAAGAAAGTATCATCAGTTTTATTCCTTGCCTTCAGGAAGACCTATAAAAGGAGTTGCAATTCCTAATTTTTAAATAAAACTTTTGGAAAAAAAAGCATAGTTTACAACATTTCTGAAAGTTTATTCTGATGTTCAGCCATCTATGCCATCTGAAAATTTCAAAATTAATGCACCGCATTTGCAGCGTAGTGAAGTCAGCAGACCTCATCTCCGTCCTCACCCCTTGTAAATACAGGAGACATTTTACATGTCATGTCACAGCCTAAGCATGACCTTATCAGGAACTCGAAGTGAAATGAAGGAACACAATCAGAATTGCTTTTGAACTCACTGCAGCTTGCCTACCTCGGGTAGCCGGAATCTTCAGCCTCAGCCACCACCCTCAGGAGGGCAGGCTTCACAGTGGAACCCTTTGCAGACTTCCTTCCCATCCCTCCCAGCACCCTGTTTAGGATACGGTTAGTTTGCTAAAGCAAAACTAGCATTTCTTTGGGTTTTTTTTGCTGAACACTGAAAACACTAATTCTGCAATTTAATAAACGATGACAGTGTAGTAATGAGAGCCAAACCATTTGTATATTCTAATAGTAATTTCTGGAGATCATTATTTTACCTCAGTTTAGAGAAGTGCCTTTAACAATGGGAATTTCATCCCAGATGTAAACAGAGCAGGGCACGGTAATATGGAACTCTCACTGTTCTATCATCTTTGTCGGTGTTATTTGTATACTCTGTGTTCTTTGTTCAGGGCTACCCGTCAGTAGACTTAGGGAGTGTGAAGGGATCCGATATGACCCAAAGCACTGTCAGCTCTGTTTAGAGTGGGGACTCTACTTCCATTGAACTGGGAGCTCCAGCAACAACCTTGCTCTCTTTCCAGAACCTCTATTACCATAGGAAAGAAACTCAACTTTAAAACATAAGTTAACCTTTCAGTCACCAAATCCTCTGTTTCCCTCAAGAGGCTGCATGGCCAATGCTTTGAACAGACTTTAATTCCAAGCAGCAAATGATGATGAGAGGAAGGAAGGCATGCGTGTAGACATAAATTCTGCTTTTATTTCTGTCACAGATTGTCATGTATTTACAAGCTAGCCAATGTTTCTAATTTGTACGAACTTAAAATAACAAAGATTTATGAAACAGTGACAATGGTAATAGGGGGATTGGGACGCTCATTAAGGTCACTGATACACATGATTTTATAGTGAACAGATGAGAGAGCATAGCATGGAAATATGTGCCAGTGAGATCTCTCAGAAAGGATGAATAATAACCTACATAAGTCCAATGCCAGCTACCTAGCATGCTTGTGTTGAAGGGAGAAATGGGCGGTAAGAGTGTGGGGTTATGTTCAAAAGGATAGGGCTGTGTAGTAATTACAACGGCAGAAGTGAGAGCACAAGGTCATGCACCCTGTACAGAAGGCCATAGTTTTTGGAAGCCTGGCAGGAAGCAATGGGAGTAGGTCCCACATTGCTGGCTGGACGACAAATCAAACTCATTGAATCCCAGTCTGTTCTGAAGTTCTGTTCAGCACCCAACCACACACACACATATACCCCATGATTCAAATACATGTACTACAGTATTAGAAAGCTTCCAATTAATATATTTTATGCCATTATGTCTAATATAAGGTCTAAATATTTCTAAATTGCATCTTACACACTCCCAAGCCAATCTCTAGGATGAGGAGATACTTCTATACCCATTTTATGGATGAGAACCCTAGAATTGAAAATTAAAGAAGAAAGGGTTTATGCTTTAAACAATCGTGAAAGTCATTTTTAATAGGAAGGGAAATCTTTCAGGATTAATTTTCAGAATATTTTTCTTATAATTTTTAAATCTCTCATGTTTATGAAATTTATTAATTTTAGCTTTACTATTTTACAGGATAACTGCATCAGAACAAATACAAACCTGGCCAGGTAGCTTAGTTGGTGAGAGCATTGTCTGAATATGCTAAAGTGTGGGTTTGATCTCCAAGGGCACATATAAGAATAAACCGATTAATGCATAAATAAGTGGAATAAGAAATCAATCTCTCTCTCTCTCCCCTTCCCTCCCTTCCTCATTCCAATCTCTCTCTAAAATCAATCAATAAAAAACAATTAAATGCATAATATTAGTGTCAATGTAAGAAACACCCAAACTTAAAGATCATTTTAAATGAGTTTATTTGAGTCAAACTGATGACAATTGCTTGGAAACAGAATCTTAATTTTAAGATTAAGCAAATGCTTCAGAGAATGGCAGTTTTACAGCTTATTTTATACATTAGAGGCCTAGTGTATGGATTCATGCACTGGTGAGGTATCTCAGCTGGGCCTGCACCCGCTCAAGGGATGTAGCAGTGTGGGAAACAGCAGGTGGCTGAGG
The DNA here is from genome assembly GCA_004026805.1 of Lasiurus borealis. Lineage (NCBI taxonomy): Eukaryota > Metazoa > Chordata > Mammalia > Chiroptera > Vespertilionidae > Lasiurus > Lasiurus borealis. The sequence goes on along the minus strand of PVJN01004351.1, from coordinate 60,473 downwards.
AGGAGCCCAAGCCAGGGCCCGGCACCACTCCCCCTCATCCAGGCCCTATTGGGCCTGCTGCTGCCACCACTTGGCAAGGCTGCCTCTGCCACTGAAGTGGGAGAGGCTCACACCACTGCAGCTGCCATGAGCCTGTCATCTGGATAAGGGGCAGTCCTGCTGTGGGAGCACACTGGCCATCAGGGGCAGCTCCTGCACTGAGTGTCTGCCCCCTGGTGGTCAGTGCATATCGCAGCAACCAGTTCACTGGTTGGTCATTCAGTCGCTTAGGCTTTTTTGTATATAGAAGATTAGAATCAAAGGAGTAGACAAAAGGAGGGTTATGTGAAATCCATTGGTGATAGACTAGGGAGACAGGAGAAAGCAAAGCAGGGAAATCTCTGAGCTTAGATAAAGAGAAGGGGAGGTGGGGGGATAGGAAGAGATCAACCAAAGAATGTGTATGTATATATGCATAACCCATGGACATAGACAATGGGGTGGTGAAGACCTGGGTTGTGGCTGGGTGCAGGTGAGCTAGAAGGGGCCAATAGGGATGGGAAAAGGGATATATGTAATACTTTCAACAATAAATATTTTTAAAGAGTAAAACAAATGGATATATTCTAGGTGTACTGGTTAATAATGTGGATATTTTTCAATAAATGGAGTTACACATATGTTGATATATATGCGATTTGATATGTATGCTATTTTGTTGTATTGACAGCAAGCTTCAAAACTTAGTATGCCAAATTTGCTGAAGGTGTTGACATCATTGGTATTTTTACATTTTAAATATTGAATTTCGTGTCCCCCTCCCCAAAAGAGCATTTTGGGAATTACAATTCATTACTTTATTTTGAAGAAAAGTGCTCTTGAATACTTAAGGAAGCTTATGGTGAACATGTTCATCTCAAGATACTTGTGAACGCTGCTTTAAATACTTTAAAAGTGTTGATTTTGATGTGAAAGACAAAGTCCAGGTCAACCAAAAAAGTTTGAAGACCAACAATTACAGGTATTATTGGACGAAGATGCATGTCAAACTCTAAAACAGCTTGCAGAAAGATTAAATGTTGCTCAGCAAACAATTTTCCAATCATCTATAAGTAATGGGAAAGATTTTAAAGGAAGGAAAATGGGTGCCACATCAACCAAATGAAAGACAAATAAAAAAATGAAAAGTCATCAGTAAAATGTTGATTCAACAGCAAGAAAGGAAGTCTTTTTTGTATCGAATTATGACTGGCAATGAAAAATGGATTTATTTTGAGAATCTCAAATGCACAAAATCATGGGTTGATCTAGGTCAAACATCAATATTGACTGCAAGGCCAAATCACTTCAGAAAGAAGACAATGCTCTGTGTTTGGTGGGATCTAAAACCAGGTGAAACCATTAACACTGATCACTACAGACAGCAATCAATTTTTTTTTGATCAGGAAACAACCAGAATATTCCAGAAGACACAGCAATGTAATTTTGCTTCATGATGACGCACCATCACACAATACAAAACCAGTTAAAGACATGTTAATAGACCTTGCCTGGGATGTATTAACCCACCCACTGTAGTCACCAGATCTTGCTCCTTGAGATTACCACTTGGTTCTGATCGATGGCACATGCATTTTCTGAGCAGCACTTCAAAATGTACAAAAAAATGAAAAATGGGTCCCTGAATGGTTTGCCTCAAAACAAGAAAAGTTCTATTGGGATGATATCCACAAATTACCTGAAAGATGGGGGAAATGTGTAGCTAGGGATGGACATTTCTTTGAATAAAGGACTATTGATGTTTCTCTTGAAATTATGTTTTCTTTGACTACAAAATCCACATTATTAACTGGTACACCTGGTACTTCTTTTACATTGGTGGTGGGTTCAGGATAGTTAACAATTAACATTCCCCACACATACTGGTAGTGAAAGTGTGTGTGGAACAAAATAACAATGAAATATTTTGTGGTCTCTGATGGGTGATTGTGCCCTGCAAAGTCTGGGAAAATGGGATTACTCTGATATTTCTAAAGTATGTTATCTATCGTAGATGCAAAATGACAGTAAACAGGTTCGCTTTGTTAAGGAAGATTCCAGCCTAGAACAAACCTACCCACATGCCTCATTAAGAAGTTTTAATTTTAGACCATGCTGTGTGCTTACGTTAAGTCTCTGAGTTTATAAGGTCCAGCTTGTAGACCTCTTCTGAGCTTGTCAGGTTTAGTGTGTAACACCATTTTCATTCATGTTGGTAACAGAGTATAAATTTCATATGTACTGAGGCTTTATACTCTGTTTTTTCTATATTTTTATTCTTGTGATCAACAAATAAAATTTTCCTTGAGAGAAAGATGAATAAAGTTATGAACACCAACTTTAAGCCCACTATTAGCAGACTAAATATTAGATATATATTTCATTTGAAGGATGCATTGCTTTACTGATGATGGTCTGTGTGAGGAATTAGCGCTTTATTCCTCCTGTCAAAACAAAATGAGAAGTGATATGATATTATAGGAGAATTACAATGCTGTACAAATAATAAGGTACAGAAAGAGAGTAGAAAATAATATACAATCAAACATAAATTCTATAATTCTAATGCTGAGGCATAAAACCATGATATCCAGGAATGTTGCAAATGTTTATCAGCATAGACAGTTTTCACATTAATAAACTTTATTCATCTCTTTTTTCTTTGACCCTGACTTTCTGGAACCAATGTTTCAAACCAATGACATTTATTATTGGTAGAGTTATGTAGTGTGCCTAAAATTAGTGATGGAAAATCATACTTCTCAGAATTCTATATGTATACATATAAAATCCTAATAATGCTATTTGTCATTTATATAAATTCAGATTTGCATTAATTTTCTATCTCAGTCAGAAATCAGGGTCAAATATATACTATTTTTTGATTTTCACAAACAACAATAGTACATTTGATTAAAATGTTTTTTAAAATTTTCTAATCACAAATATATCTATTCATTTCATTGTTTTTAAAAAGAATATTACAGACCAATTTTAATGCTATGATATTTTCTAACTATAACACATTTGATTGTTAAAAGTAACTTTGATACCTACTCCCCCTCTATGTTCTAATCAACATCATTGTTTTATAATATTTTCCAAGCTAGCTGACTTGATGAACTTTTCAATATGATTTCATTTCAGAGACCAATACTTTATTAATCCTGCAACTATTTATGGAGCACCTTTTATTTCAGGCATTCTTCTAGTCACCAGGGACAGAGTAGTAACAAATAAAAATTTAGCCCTCATCTGGCTTACATTTTAGAGAAACAAAACTGTTAGTAAGCAAACCCATTTTAAGGATAAATATTTATATTGTAGATAAAAGTAATCATTTAATTAATATAAATAAATAATATAAATTATGTTAGAATAAATGAATAATATTATTTCATCTAGTGGCAAGAGCCATAAAATACAACATGGCTTTAAAAAGAAAAATAGCACTTGAATCTGACAACTGGAAGCTGTTTCATTCTTTCTTCTGGAGGAAAACAAAATTTTATTAAATTCCAAGACATTTGAACATTTCATAAAAATTCTGGTGTTCAGAGATTTCTAAGTAATCTATGCACAATACAAGGAAGACCATCATTTTCTACTAAATAACCGAGTGGTGATTGAAAGAGGTCAATGAGTCATGGAACTCCAACCTTTCCATTTTAATGACATAGCAAGAACCGGAACTGAGCCACAGGAAAGATGAGAATGTATTCCTCCTTAGTGCTCTAAAATGGACTTTGTTCTATCTTTCTCCATCACTGGGTTTACTCCAAAATGAATAATTAGATTATTTTGTCTTAACTGTTGTTTGTTTTTATTGTTTCTGTTTGGTTGACAGAATGGCTTGCGTGTTGGTTAGAATAAGACAAAAGATTGGAAATCCCTATTTTCAGCTCTGAAAATCTCTATTTACAGTGACAAGTGTAGGTTTTCCTTGAGAAGCCTTAATCAAGCCTGTTGTTTCACAAAATTATTACTTTTCCCCCCCCACTAAAAATTGTTCTGATTTAGACAATAAATTTGATGTCACTTCAGCTTTAGAAATCTCCATCCTTACTTTGTGGGATTATTGATAGACTATGAATACCTTTCATTTATTTGTGTAGTTGAAATTGAATTTCTTAAAAGGTAAAGAACAGTTATTAAGAATTGTAAAATTATACCCAGTATTAGACTCTTCAAGAATGCAATTATATAAAGTCATGTGATTTTCTTATTTTTAAAATGTATTTCCTATTTGAAAGTACCTTGAAGCAACTTTTATTTTCAACTTACATCTTGATGATAATTATCAAAGCACCTAACATAGTTCCTACAGATAAAGTGCAGTCAAGTAAACATTCTTGTGTAAATAAATAAATTAATATAGAGGTTATTTCTCAAGAAATTTAAATCTAACTTTAAGAAATTACTAGCCTAAGTAAGTAGTATAGTACTATATATTAACCTAATTACTAAGTGTATAAAAATTAAAAGAAATAATGTAAAAAGATAACAATGTCCCATGGACAAAATGATTTTCTATGATGTGGACAAAGCTAAAGAACTTACATTATGAAAAACAAGTAGTTAAGCATCTTGGTCAGTTACTCATGATATAGTTTAAACTCACAGCTATTAAATGGTTTGCAAGTTAGCAACCAAACTTCATATACACAAGCAAGTTGACTGAGATATGGATTTAATGAAATAAGTTATAACACTATGTTATTAAGGGAGCAGTATAATTTAAGCATGATCACTTTTAGCAAATAAGCAAAAAACAATTCAGCAAACAACTGGGAAATACATTAACAGAGGAAAAATAAAATCAAGCAGATGAACAAAGGTACATTAGGACAATGATATGCATTATGTGGAAATCTGATTATTTCAACCAAAGTATAGCAACATAATAATGAACTCAAGTTAGTAACTGAGATTTCATCCCTAAAGTACCATATCTAGAAAATGATTAAGGATTGATGACTGTACCTCAATATATTTATATTTCTTATGATCCTGATAATGATGCTGGGAAATTAGAAACGTCTCTAGTTTATCTAGGCCAATGACTAAAGGTAAATTGGATTAAAAATAAACATTGTACTCTATTCTCCTCTCTGGAATGTCATTTACAATAGATTATCATAGAACTTCAAACATGAAACACATCTATTTTACAACCTGAATTTAAACCAATGAGAGATTTTTTACAATTGTTATAATTTGAGGAAAATAAATAATTTTAATTTATTTCAATTAAAAAATCAATACAAGGTATGTTTTCTAAATGTTGAAAATTATTTGCTTGACCATTGAAAATATAACATATTTAATTAGAAATTAATGAAATAGCTGCCATTCTAAGGAGTTAGTGTTCATTTACTCATTCAGGCAAATTTCACAGCCAATATTGGGCAAGGCATAAAATTGTGCAATATAGAATCTTATAATAAACTAGAGACCTGGTGCACAAAATTTGTGCATAGGGGTGGGGGCATGCCTTCAGCCCAGCCTGCACCCTCTCCAATCTGGGACCCCTTAAGAGATGTTCAACTACCCATTTACACACATTCTGGTGGGATCTGGCCTAAATGGGCATTTGGACATCCCTCTCACAATCCAGGACTGCTGGCTCCTAACTGCTTGCCTGCCTGCCTTCCTGATTGCCCCTAACTTCTTCTACCTGCCAATATGATCACCCCTTAACCACTCTCTTTCCAGCCTGATTGATTCCTAACTGCTCCCCTACCAGCCTGTTTGCCCCTAACCGGCCTCCTCTGCAGTCCTGGTCACCCCTAACTGCCCTTCCCTGCAGGCCTGGTCAACCTTAACTGCCCTTCCCTGCTGGCCATCTTGTGGTGGCATCTTGTGTCCACATGCAGGCAGGATCCTTGACCACATGATGGCATTCATCTTGTGTGTTGGAGTGATAGATGGTCAATCTGCATATTACTCTTTTATTAGATAGGATAGAGGCCTGGTGCATGGGAGGGGGCTAGCTAGTTTGCCCTGAAAAATGTCCCAGATCAGGGTGGAGGTTACCTTGGGGAGTGGGGTGTCCTGGGCAAGGCGCCTGTGGTGTCATTGGGGGCCACACCCCCTGGTAATCCAAGTTGAGGCTCTGGTATCTGGGATTTATTTATCTTCTACAATAGAAACTTTGTAGCCTGAAGCAGAGCCACACCTTCTGCTTGCTCCATGGTGGCAGCCATTTCTGTTAGGATTTATTTATCTTCTATAATTGAAACTTTGTAGCTTTAAGAGGAGGCCAAAACAGGCCAGGGCTGCAGATTCTTGGTTTCCTCCATTGCCAGGGAAACCCAGGCCTCCCTCCTGCTACCTCTGTGGCTGTAGCCATCTTGGTTGTGGTTAATTTGCATGCATGTGCCTGATTAGGTGGTGGGCGTGGCTTGTGGGTGTAGGGGAGTGATAATCAATTGGCATATTACTCTTTTATTAGCTAGGATAATATATTGCCCTGACTGGTTTGGCTTGGTTGATGGAGCATCGTCCTGCCGAGTGGGGGGATTGCAGGTTCGATTCTGGTCAAGGGCATGTACCTTGGTTGCAGGCACAGTATGCAGGATGCAGCTGATCAATGTTTCTCTCTCACTGATGTTTCTAGCTCTCTATCCCTCTTTCTTCCTCTCTGTAAAAAATGAATAAAATATAGTAAAAAAATAACATATTACTTTTGATCTAAACATCAGGACTAATTACTGCTTTCTAGGAAAATTATGGATTTCTGTTCTTGTAACCTATTTTTCCTTCTCATGTTGGAAGTTAGTTCATTCTTTATGCACATTATGATCCATGTTTATTAAGTATGGTTCACCTCCTATTATGTAACTTATATATCAAACATTCCAGGTATTGTCTTTTTTGCCTAAACATAGTTTTTTTTTCTTCTACTTATTTCTAATTACATTTCACTTTGCTGTAGTGTGTGCATATTTTTATGTTGTCTGTAGTTATTGCAAGACAAGTGTCAATGCAATTTATTACAAATAAGCAAATATTGAATATATAATTGTAGAAAACAAGAAAATAATTGGTGGATTGTGTGTCTAAATCAGATTCTTCTTCCTATGTTTCTTTACATCCTCAGAATCTCATGGAGTAAGACTTGTTTCTCTCATCATAGTTCACTCCCTACTTCCCCATACCTTGCTCTGACTAGTAGAATTCATAAACCTTAGTTGGCTGGATAAGGATGCCTAATAAATGTATCTTATACCTACACTACGGCTGTTAAATTTTAAATGCAGCAAGCATCATGCGGTTGATTCTTTTTAAACTATGAAATACACAGAGTGGCCCACATGAAGGAATTATGTTTTTCCTCTAATATCAAGTAACGGTAACTCTGTGTCAGAGTGTTTTCAACATGACCTTTCCTCCCCACCATTCTTTATTTCTGGATGTTTGATTATGAGGAAGATATTGTCATCTTATATGCATCCATACCTCATTGAAGAAGAAGAATTAAAAAAAAAAAACATGATTAGAAGGAAGTGGATTTGTATTTTAAAAGTTTCTTCAATAATGCTTCCATTAATATAAATAAAATGTAGGGTTTTTTTTCCCCACAATGTTTGAAATTTGAGTACATTTCTTAGGAACAGAACTTATTCCATGAATATTTATTGAGGATATGCTCTGTTGTAGATGAATGATGTGTGGCTGAGATAACTGATATATCCCTATACCCTATCTCTACTTTTTTTTTTTTTCTGACAGAGGCTGCCCAACTAGACTTTATATTCCCCCACCCTCTTCAAGAGTTACCTGTTGCTGAGGAACTAATGTTTCCATGATGGGAAATATATCCGACTTCTCTGAATTCACCCCAAAAGTTCACAACCAAGCTGGAGGGCTCCTATTGGTCAGTATGAAAGGATATTGCCACTGTTTGAGCTCATCCCTCTTAAGACCCCATTCCAGTATACAAATCACTTGAGCTTCCTCCTCTGAATCTCCTTAGACCACCTGGAAGCCACAGTCTGGAAAGAAAGAATTCATGCCCAGTGCAGCACAGATCCTCTTGTACTTGCTGGGACATGACAGCAAGTGCCCACTCTGATTTCTTATCTATATCATGTTGATTGTGAAAATGTTGAAAACAACCCTTAAAAATAATTTTTGCTCATGTGTTTTCTATTTAATTATTACATTTGAACATACTTATAAAGTGTGTGTATAAAGCATATGGGCATAAGCCTCCTCAAATATGTTTCAAACACCCTTCCTATAAAGTACTAGAGGCTCGGTGCATGAAATCTGTGTCCCTCAGCCCAGCATGCACCCTTCCGCATTCTGGGAGCACTCATAGGATGTCCGACTGACAGCTTAGGCTTCTGTCTGAGCAGCACTCCCCCTGTTGTAATGCACGGACCCCAAAGGGGCAGCTCCTGCATTGAGTTTCTGCCTCCTGGTGCTCAGTGCTCATTATAGCATCTGGTCATTCTACCATTTGGTTAATTTGGATATTAGCCTTTTATTATATAGGACTAGAGGCCAGTGCACAAATGCACAGGGTGGGGATGGTGCCTCAGCTTGGCCTTCACTCTTTCCAATCTCTGCCCTAAGGGGTCCTGGAAACCTTCGGGCAGTGATTGGCAAACTCATTAGTCAATAGAGCAACATATCAACAGTATAACAATTAAAATTTCTTTTGAGAGCCAAATTGTTTTTAAATTTAAACTTCTTTTAATGCCACTTCTTCAAAATAGACTTGACTAGGCTGTAGTATTCTGTGAAAGAGCCATACTCAAAGAGCCAAAGAGCCACATGTGGCTTGCAAGTCGCAGTTTGCCAACCACTGCCTTAGGGGATATTGCATTGCTGATTCAGGCTTAATCCTGCATTCGGACATCCCTCTCGCAATCTGGGACCTCTGGCTCCTAAGTGCTCACCTGGCTGACTGCCTGATTCTTTTAACTGCTTCCCTGCCTGTCTGATCACCCCTAACTGTCTCTGCCTGTCTGCCTGCTCATCCTAACTGCTCTCTCCTGCCCGCCTGATCCCCCTAACTACTCTGCCCTTCCAACTTGATCCCCCTAACTGCTTTCCCCTGCTGACCTGATTACCCCTAACTTCCTTTGCTTCATCCCCACCACCATGGCTTTGTCCGGAAGGATGTCTGGAAGATGTCCAGTCTAATAAGCATATTACTCTTTTATTAGTATAGGTTATTACTTGGTAATTGGAAAACATTGGCTTAAACATGTGAATGACAGTCTGTGGTTGAGCATGTTTTTTTCTTCTTTTGGAAAATGTGTGATAAGTAGGAAATAGATTGCTTTAAACTAAAACTTGAGGACTGACCTTATTGCTGTCATTTACAAAGCTGTTTTAAATGACATCATTAGCTAAAAATGCCTGTCTGTAAAAAGAGTGCGAAAGGGAGTTTGCATAAATATCATTACTACTCTACTAAAAAATCAGTTTGCTAATCTTCATCTTTTTTTCTTTTTATCCTAATAGTATCCTTACTTCAATGAATATATGATCTGTCCTGTGGGGAGGCACACTGGGAAATGGTAGCACAAATAATTATACACATTCAGCTGTGACAAGCAATTTACAAAAAAAAGATACATAGTGCAATGAAGCTCCTCCAAGGCTCCCATGAGGAAGTGGAGTTTACCTGAGATATAAAGGTTAATGGAAAGCTGAAGAGAAAAGGAGCAAGAATCCGGGAAGAGTCTTTGGCCTGTGCATGAACTTATGGAGAGAGCAGAATGGGTAGGAAGTAAGGGCTGAGGAAAGAGCATGGATGGAGCACAAAGGTCATGGTAATCCTTAGCATAGGGGAGGCTGATAGGCAGGTACTGAGCAGATGAAATAAGCATTGGAAGCCATGTTAAAGTCCATTGTTTTGGTCTCCATAAAACTAAATATGCACAGGATTCGATGAGAAAGCATTTAAAGTTGTTCTCATACTGGAGTTTGCCTGAGAACACCTGCAGCCGGTTCAAACACGACTACCCTGGAGCTTTTGAGTCAGGCCCAAGAGTTTGTATTTCCAACACATTCCCAGTGATGTCCCTGCCTGGAGTCTTGGAAGGACTTTAGTTACATAAAACTAACCAAAGGACTCTGGCATCCACTTATCAATTGTCACATAAACCCCTCAAAAACTTAGGGACTTATAACAAGTTAGTATGAGATTTCAGGCTCTTTGTGTTGGATGAACTCGACTAGGTCGGTTCCTTCTGAGGGCTGTGAGGAAGAATGTGTTCTGTGCTCCTGGTAGTTGTTGACAAACTTTAGTGTACATTGGCTTGGAGATCTCTGCTTTCATTGTCACATAACATTCTCCTGTGTGTTTGCACCCACATTCCCCCCTTTTAAAAGGACACCTGTCACATCTTACTAGAACCCAGCCTAATGACCACATTTTATCTTCATTATCTCTGTAAAAAGCTTATCTCCAAATAACGCATTTTGAGATACTGACTGGGGATTAGGATATCAACGTATGAATTTTAGGGGGACATCATTCAACCCATAACATAGGATCAGACCTGATTCAAAGGGAGGGTTATAAGAGGTTGTGAATACTGGCAGGTCTGGTTCAGTTACTGGGTCAGTTTTGAGTAAAGTAAGGGCATAATCTTTCAACATTTTATAAAGTGTTTTAACATAAAACCAAATGTCACTTAAGTGACTTTTTAGTGTTTTTATTTTTTCCTATGGCACTCTACTATATTTTTGCTAATTCATTTCTCCAAGTTGCATATTTCATTTCAGTTTACTTATTTGGTGGAAACCAGTTCACGGCTCTATTCAGACAAGCAGGAACTTATGAGGAAACATCTTTATATTTTCTAATGTCTGAACACAAAATATTTTCTGGAATTCAGCTATTCGTTTTATATGTGTATGGTGTGTTGTCACTTCACTGATATTATTTTCTGAAATGTAAATATTTTCAATTTATCTCCTGATTATTTAGCAACTCAAGTCCAATGAATGCAAATGCCCAGTATTAAAATTATGAGTTGAACTGACAGATTCCTTCACTTATTCTTTATTCAGTTTCATTTATGTGGCAATAATTATCCCCCCAAGTCATATTTCTCTAATTATTATTTCAATGTTCTTTCAATGAAAGGATACTTGCATTTAAATCATTTTCTGCATACTATTCAAATCAAATCATTTCAACCCAAGTGATTACATTTCTTTATACCACTAGCAAAATATCATATTTAGAAGAGAAATTACAAAAAATGTGTCAGGATAGATTAAAACACTTTATAAAATATTGAAAGAAAGATTATGCCCTTCATTTACTCAAAACTTACCAAGAATTTAGACTAGAATTACTTTAACAATAAATCCAGTTATCTGTTTATTTATTTTTTCAAAGTTTCCAATTTTTTATTCATATAATCAATTGATAAGTTAGTATCTTGTGATTTTAATAGGGAAAAATTCTGGAAATTGAAAATTATTTCATGTGATCATCAATAAAAAAAAAAGTATTTTAAATTAAATTTCAATGACCATGAATTATGTTTTGAATAAACTTGATAGACTAATTAAGCAAAAATGAAAAATAAAATCTTCAAAAATAGATATATGCACAGATATTTAACAAAGTAAATACAAACATTTAAGAGAAGGGTAATAGTAAAATAATAATATTAATTATTGAAAATATAAGTAATAACCTCCTGCATTAATAAACATTTACCCCACACTCATATCCTATCTAATAAAAGAGTAATATAAAAATTGACCATACCTCTGCTATATCCACAAGCTACATCCAATAGCCAATCATAATGGAGTATGCAAATTAACACAGCCAAGATGGCTATGGCCACAAAGTGAGCAAGAGGCTTCCCGGGCAATGGAAGAAGCCAAGCTTTCCCCAAGCCCTGGCCTCCACTCAAGGTTACAAAGTTTCAATTATAAAAGATAAACAAAACCCAGATACCAGGGCCTCTGCTTGGGTCGCTGAGAGGTGTGGCTGGCCTGAAAACCACCCCAGGCCCCTTGCCCAGGCCAACCTCATTCCCCAAGGGAACCCTCATCTTTATCCAAGACACCCTTCAGGGCAAACCGGGTGGTCCCAGCCCATGCACCAGGCCTCTATCTTATCTAGTAAAAGTAATATGCAAATTTTCCATCACTCCAATGCACAAGATGGCTGCCCCCATGTGGACACAGATGGCCACCACAAGATAGCCAGCAGGAAAGGGCATTTGGGAGGGACCATGCAGTTGTAGGTGATCAAGGCTACAGGTAAGGGCAGTTGGGAGGGACACAGATCTGCAGGGTAGGGTAGTTCAGGGCAAAAAGGCTTGCAAGGGGTCAGTTAGGCATCAATTAGGCTGGCAGGGGACTGGTGAGGGGGTGATCAGGCTGGCAGGCAGAAGCTGTTAGAGGCAATCAGGAAGGCAGGCAGGTGAGCAGTTGGGAGCCAGCAGTCCTAGATTGTGAGAGGGATGTCCGACTGCCCTTTCAGGCCCCATCCTAAACAGGCCTAAATGGGCCATCAGACATCCCTTAAGGGGTCCCAGATTGGAGAGGGTGCAGGCTGGGCTGAGGGACACCCCCAACCCCCATGCATATATTTAATTTCATACACTGGGCCTCTAGTTAAATAAATATGAAGCTTAGGAAAAATATTAGTATGATTTTTTCTCTATAAATAATTTGCTGTTTCTGCATTTAGTTTGAAAATGGCTAATATTTACAGCCAATAACATATAATTGAAAAATGTTAGCATAATATAAAAAACATCTCAATAGCAAGATCATTATTTTACTTGCTAAGATTTTCAAAATGAAGCTTAGGCCCTAACTGGTTTGGCTCAGTGGATAGAGTGTCAGCCTGCGGTCAAGAGTCCCAGATTTGATTCTGGTCAAGGGCATGTGCCTTCGTTGTGGGGAAATCCCCAGTAGGAGGTGTGCAGGAGGCAGCTGATCGATGTTTCTAACTCTCTATCCCTCTCCCTTCCTCTCTGTAAAAAATCAACAAAATATATATTTTAAAAAAATGAAGCTTAGAACACATTGTTTCCTAATTTCCTATTGGCATTTTCATCAACAAAAAATAACAGTATGTCTCTGGAAGGCTGATGCTACTTATTTTGAGAATCAGTATAAAGGGATTTGGGGAATTTCTAATATGAATTGATGGTGCCTCTTCTATACATCACATTTAGAGTCATGAAGTAAGTTCAAATTTGAATCAAGGGTAAATAACAGAACAAAATATAGATAGCTCATTGAAACTTAAAGTTTAAGAACTATTCAAAGGAATACGTTATTTTGTATCTTAAGGATTAGCTTCCCCACCCAATTTTAAGTGCTAGTAAATGGAAAAATAGAAGTCTAAATTTAACTTACTTATACAATAAAATACATACAGCTATTCAAGCTTGAATCACATGCTGTATATATGCTTTAATTTCTTCTTTTTTACTATTATAGTGCTTCAAATAATATACCTGATACTCTATTCACATCCAATATATGTAAGAACTTATATGATTGAATAGCAAAAAACAATCTGATTTAAAAAGTGGTCTGAGGAATTGAGCAGACATTTTCCAAAGAAGACATACAAATCGCCAAGACAGGAAAAGGTGCTCAACATCACGAAACATCAGAAAAATGCAAATCAAAATCACAGTGATATATCCCCTCACATGTGATAGAATGTGTGTCATAAAAAAGACAAGATATAAGTGTTGGTGAGGATGTGGAAAAGGGGGACCATTATATACTGTTAGTTGGAATGAAAATTGCTTTAGCCACTATGGAAAACAGTATAAAAGTTTCTGAAAAATTTAAAATAGAACAATCACAGGAACCAACAGTCCCACTTTAGTATATATCCTAAAGAAAATGCATACAGGATATTCAGCTGATATCTGTACTCCCATATTCATGGCAGCATTTTTCACAATTGCCCACCTAAGTGTCAATAGTTGGATGGATAAGGATGATCAAGTATATATATACACAATGGAATACTATTGAGCCATGAGAAAGAAGGATACCCTTTCATTTGCAACAACATAATACCCTGAAGGCATTATGCTAAGTGAAGTAACTCAGATGAAGAAAGACACATACTGTATAATAGCATTTATATGGACTCCAAAAAAGCCAAATTCAGAGAAACAGAGAATAGAATGGTGATTACTAAGGATTGGAACGTTGGAAGGAAATGAGAGATGTTGATCAAACAGTACAAACTTCCAGTTAAAAGATGAACCAGTTCTAGGAGTCTAATATGCAGCATGATGATCATCCTATATAATAAATGCCTACTATGCAAATTGTTCCCAGGGCTGGAAGTTCCAGCGCTCCCTACAATGTGCACTGATCACCCCGGGTGAAATGGAACATGGTGGACATCGGTGACATGACACTGGCAGCAGCAGCAGTGGAGGCACTGCCGGCCCCAGTGGGTCTCAAGGAGAGTATGACTGCAGTAGGATGGTGGAGCAGGTGAGCAGGCAGCACCAGGCCAAGGTGGGTGTGTGAGCAGGGCTGATCACCCTACTGATGGCCCCACAGATAACGATCAGAAGCAGAAGTGAGGAGTGAGGTCTCCACCAGGCTTCCAGATGTTGAGGGAGCCAGGCAGGAGTGGCCGCCCCTGATCGATCATACCTCAGACAGGGACCAGAAGCCAGCAGGCCCTGATCACCCAATTGGGGCCAGGTCCAGGCTGGGAGAGAGAACTGGAGGTGAGTGGTGGCAACCAACCTCCCACAGCACTTGGGTGGGTGGTTGTGACCTCTTGCTGGCTACCTGTGGGCCAGAGTGACAGAGACAGAGGTGTGGTGAGATTGCAGGGTGTCTGCTGAGCTCATTCCCACTCCCCCTCCCACCCTCTTCCAGGATACCAGAGGTCGCACACTGGGGAAGCCCTCATGCTCAAGTGCCATGAACTGCAGCTGCTGAGACTACAAGGGCCAGTTGGGATCCATGGGTTCATATAGGAGCTGGTCTGCGAGGCAGCTGGGAGAGAGCCCACTGCCCACCTGGCTTCCCTGTGGCACTGCTGGGTGGCCCAGAGGCCCACCCTGCACCGCAGCTCTTGGCATCTGGCTGTGCTCACCACATCTCTGTGTGGGGAGTGGGGCACAATGACTCAGGCAGAGGATGGTGCGTGGGGGCCCAGGACCCCAGGTGCTGCCCAGGGCCCAGAGGTCAGCTGGAACCTGCCCTTCCACACCAGAGACTCACACTTTGATAGCCAGCCAGGCCTAGGGACTGCACCCAGCTACAAATTTTGTGCACCAGACCTCTAGTAGTTAATAATATTGTATTATATATCTGAACTGAATATCACCAAGAAAGTAGGTCTTAATAGTAAATGTCCTCACCACGAAGATGAAATTATAATTACGTGTGATCATGTAGGTGTTAGATAACGTAACACTATGTTAGTATCACTTTGCAATATATGTGTATCAAATTAACACATTGTACACCTTAATCTTACACAATGTTATATGTAAAGTATATCAATAAAATTAGAAAAATAGTAGATATACTGTGAAAATTTAAAATTCCAGTATTAAAAAGGATATAATGCTAAAATATATATATATACATGTTTATTATATATGGATATAACTGAAATTTTGGGAAGAAACTGATAGGATTATTCTTCTCCTAAGAGATTGGGAACTAGTTTCTTGTACATGAAAGAGTCTATGAATTTAGATAGCTGGAAAGTTCACTAAAGCCCCCCTACGCTCGGAAACCATACTGGCTGGCATTCTGTACTTTACCCACATCAAGCTCTTTCTGGTTTGGAGATCCTTGTGCTTGCTCTTCCTTTTGCCTTGTATAATTTTTTTTTTCCTGGTCTCATTTTGTAGTATGGGTTTGTACTCTGTTGAAAACATTCTCTTGAAGATTCCACCATCAAAATTATGTCCCATAGAATCCATAGAATCTTGATAATATTACCCCACTTATTACCTTCAGAGCACTAATCTAACTGTTGTCATACAATTTTTATTTGCCCAATGTTTGCTTTTTCCCTAAAACTGAATTCTAAGCTCTATGGGGTAAGAGACCTCATTGACATTATTCAGACCTTATTGACATTATTCTGGCCCCTAACATATAGCTTAGAGATACGTTTGCTTGACATATTTATAATATTTGTTGGGTAAATATACTTTAATTCACGTTTTCTAGTTTAAGAAAAAGTGAGTAGGCTGCCTAAACAGATACTGTAACAGACATAGAGTGATTTCTTACTAATCTGTTTCTTTATCCTGGGCATATGGGAGACAATACTTCGCATAATTACAGTCCTCTGGAGATTCCGTACTTGCTGTGTGACTTGGCCAGATAACTGCGCATAAAAAGGATTTACCTCATCTACTGGGCCACAATACATTTTTTGTTTAACATCATACACTATCAATGCTCATTCGCCAACTGTATACATTGGGCTCTGAGCCAGACAGTGGGGATGATTGAATCACAAGATGCAGATAGCCTGGATTTCTGGATCCTTCTCATAGAAGAGCAGCACTGTAGACAAACTATGATGTAAGCAGGAAGTAGACTTCATTGTGCTCAACCACTATGATTTTTTTTTGAATATTCTTAGCAGCAGTTAGGAATTGTTATCCTGTCTAATTAAATATGCAATCATATAAAATGTTTTATGATTAAGTGTGCTCAAAATAATAGTGACAGATATTTAAAATGTTATTGGGCTTAATCTATTCAATTGTAATTGTTCAACTTATAAGAAAAGTGGTATTAATTTATAGGAGTTTTCTTTCTTAGATTTCAAATGCTAAGGTAGTTCCTAAAAGCATTACAAATATAAATTTTAGAGGTTTTAAAAGCAGGTTGACAATTACAGAGAGTATAAAATAGAAGTATAAAAATAACCATTATACTTTTAGGATTTGGGCTTAAATATCATTACAAACTTGGCATGCTCTAGCCTGTATAAAATGAGGATTAATAACACAGGAATGTGACCATCATTAATGCAATTCAGAAACCCATACAGAGTGATTAAAGTAACCGAAATCGCCCTTGATCATATTTCTGACCACTTATCAAAAGTGTCTTTATACTGTCATTAGCTGAGCTTCTTTCTCCTTTATGATTTTCTATGTCCTTGTTAAGTAATTGCTTCAGAACCAGATCAATGAGAATCTATAAAAAGAATTAAGATCAAACTCACCTCAAATATCCTTTTCAATGTGGAACTGTTCTCGTTGACATTAGCACTGAACAATTAATGTACATATATGTTCACCCCTGCACCCCAGTTTCCTCTATTGAACAAAAGAATTGCAAGGATTTAGGGTGTTTTTTACAGAATTCAACATAACCACCAGATAAAGGAGAGTGGGGGAGCTATTATGACATCTCAAAACTCTACCAGTTTGTTTTCTCAGATAAATTTTTAAGTGTTTTATGGTTGATATGCCTGAAGAAAATATTCTGGATGATGGGGAAGAAGTAGTTAAACCTAGTAGCAGTTTTCTTTGCAAGCTGTCAAGGTGAAAAATGTAGAACAGTGAATAAGTACTGATAGAATATCTATTAAAATTTATTCAGAATTAGTAGTCAATATATTCAATCATATTTTTCAATATAACAGTTATTGGCTGAGAATTTCGTGTGAGCAGATAAATACTGGAGGTTGCATGGTTACAATGATAATTGCATTAATAGTCTAATATGCACATTCTTCAAATAATATAATGTATAACTGTTATCAGAAGTGTTCAAATATATATTATGACAAATTGAAGAATGTCAAAATTTATGAAAAAATATTTGTTTGTGTTGTTAAATTAAGTTTCTTGAATTTCTTTACTTAAAAAGTATACCTTTGCATAGATTAATTACAATAATATTTCATTAGCATGTTCACATTCAGAGTTATTTTATACTTTCTTATAAACTCATTTCTTTGAAACAAATTGTTGTGGTTTTCATATGTTTATCAAAACCACAATCAAATTTTCCTCATTAGACAAAGCTATGTCTTGACCTCTATCATTTGTCCTCATTGGCTCAGTCAGAACATGGAATATTTCAGAAAGCTATCAATTATATTGTGCTTTGAAAAGGTCAAATATTTGATTGAATAACAAATTGTCAAAATTGTTTTAGAAACATGATTTTTATCACTGAATATGCATGGTTTAAAAATGTTAAAAGTTGATCTATAATAAGGATCTTGTTTACCTTTGATTTCTGTCTAGATTGCATGAAAACAGAAAATATTTGACAAACTTTTATGAGTGAATGAATGAATCTGCTGAATCCTATTCTAACTACTAGCAACATAGCTAAGTCATCTCTGTTCAGTTGGACTACTAAAATAATCTAAAATATTTCTTTGTATCTAGTTTTTTCTTGTACTAGTTCATTTTTCATTTCCACTTCACTACCAAATACAATCTTATACAGTGTAAATAATTATAGTCACATCTCTTTCTTAAAATTTTTCCCTTGTACTTAATATGGATATAATATATATTTCATTATAATTCCACTGTAATTGTGTAAAGATATCCATCATCATGTATAAAATCTGCGATGATAGTTTCCCATTTATGTCATATTTCTCTATATGTGTTTCCTCATCACAAGGCTAGTGTCACACAATACTTATTTGATCCTTGATCATATCCAACTTATTTCTGCTTCAAGATCTTCATACACTTTGTTTTCTATGCTTGAACTACAACTTCAACCTTTAACATTAATAATCATTTTAATATAAATCATCCTTGAAGTATCAGCATAAATTTTATTTCCACAATGAGGCATTCTTAATGAAATAATACATGTGATCATGTTATATGAACATTGAGAGCTCACAATATAATACTTGATTTAATATATTTTTCCCACAAGACTGTAAGCTCCCTGAAGATAGTCCATGGTTTACCATAGACAATATTGTATCACATGATAGGCATTCAGCACATATCCTATATAATAAAAGCCTAACATGCTAAGTGTCCAGTCAACCAATCAATTGTTCAACCAATCAAAGCATGATATGCTAATGATATGCTAAGGCCACTCAACTGCTTGCTGACCATCAGTGGGCAGACTGTCAACAGTGGGCCATTCCCTATGATGCGCACTGACCACCATGGCACAGACACTCAAACTGGTAGGTTAGATTGCCGCTGGGGTCTGGCTGATGGGGACTGAGCAAAATGGTCTGGACACTCTGTGGTACCCTCCCATAGTCCCTCCCAACCCCAATCATGCACCAGTGCGAACTCTCAGCCTGGCCTGTGCCCTCTTGTAATCCAGGAACCCTTGGTGGATGTCAGAGAGACAGTTTTGGCCTGATCCTGCAGGCCAGGCTGAAAGACCTCACTGGTGCATGAATTTGTGCACCAGGCCTCTAGTTTTTAATAAATTAATAATTATTAAACAAAAATAATATCCATGCTATTGTATGGAACTTTTAAAAGCTAATTGAATAATTCAAATATATAAGATATTTAAACATAAAATAGTCATTATGAAGTATGATACTAATAAGTTAATATTTATACATACCTACTATGTGTCAGGCACTATTCTAGGTACATGGAATGCAACAAAAAACAAAAAAAAATGAACAAATGTACTAGCCCATGAAGACTTTATATTGAAGTAAGTATAATACATAATAAACTGAATAAATTATAAGATAAACAGTACCTGGTATGTTGTAAGACAAACGTTAAGGAGAAAAAAAAAGTAGGGAAAGTGACATATCAATATCTAGTGTTCTCCATGGGCTGGAAAGGTAAGGCCATTTCATATAACTGGGGAGATGTTATAAGTATATGCTTTTGTCCTTGAACTAAATCCTCTTACTCATTAAGGACATTCATTGCTGAAATTCATTAGAGACTATATAGTGTATTCTTTCCAATGTTAATAAGGACTTACATTTTTCTTTTAGTCCTCATATATCTAAAGTTATTTTTTTTTATGGGAATACATTAGTTCTTAGGTACAAATAACACTTTGTATTATTTGCTTATTTCATGAGTAATTAACTTTAATGTATAACACTGCATTAAGTATATAAAAATATAAGGAATCATAATTTTATCTTTAGATCTGTTCTTAAAACATATTTCAAATTTGTATCTTTAATAATTCTTTGTAATTTTGGTTATTTTACATGCATTTTAAAAAACATGTTTTTATTGATTTCATAGAGGAAGGGAGAGAGAAAGAGAGATAGAAACATCAATGATGTGAGAGAATCATTGATTGGCTGCCTCCTACATGTCTCCAACCGGGACATGTTCCCAAACCCACAACTGGGCATGTGCCCATCCTGATTAGATATTCAACCACTAGGAGCCACACAGGCTGGGCTTTCAATCCTAATTTTTAATATGGAAACAATGTTTTAGAGAGCTTAAGTGACAAGTTCAAAGTAGAAAACTGGAAAAGATAACTCCAAATTCAGAGCCAATGCCTTTTGTTTACTCATCAAGGGCATTCCTTTCCTCCTACACCCTGCCAGTTTTGCCCCATTATGAACCAAATTCACATGCTTATACACTCCTTTTCATCATTTCAACCTACATAATTTTATGTTTTTCACAATGAGCTCTGCCTTAAATACTGACTCTCTGAATAAAGTTAAAAAACAAAAAAGCTGGAGACTCAACTCAGAGCTCAAGTTGTGAGTTCTGACAGTGGCTGATCTTATTTGTATTTTATTACTTTTTAAGATGGGGGCATAGGTAAACACCTACACTTCTGCCTTGCAAAACAATTTCAAAACTACAACTAAAAGACAGAATGGGTATCAATCAGAACCACATGAAAGCTGGCTGAGTGGAAATTCTACAACTAGAAGGAAAGAGAGGGGCTCACAGAAACCCAGAGGAGCTGCAAAAAGCTGAGGTACTGAAACACGTGTGTGGAGAGAGCGGGTGCCAGAGGACCTGATTGGCTTTCTCTGGTGGGAGGGAAACGGAGACTCTGCATGGCATTGAACCTCTTATCCTACAACACTAAACCCAAGGTCCAGCCAAAACTCATATGGGAGGAGTTTGGACTGTGAAAAGGGAGAAATGCATGGAAATTTAGGGGAGTTGCAAGAGATCAGAAGTCTGGTGATGCTCACGGCATTGAGCGCAGAGGACCGGCTGCTGATTGTGCCACTGGCTTTCATGAGTGGGCGGGAGACAGACCCTCCCAACTGCGCTAATTCTAACCTCATTAAACCCAAGTTTCGGGCGAAACCCTGGGGACCCAGACTCATATGGTCCCTGAGTCCAGGGGAAGCCAGAGGGGCAGCAGTCTAGAGGCACTGCAAGAGCACGCGCAAGGGACTGCTTCAGTGATTACCTAGTTATGTGAGACTCAGGGACGTTGGAGGGCAGGGCCGACTGGAAGACAAGGCAGTCCCTTAAATCCTGCGACTACACCCATCCCAAGCTCAATAGAGAGGCTTCTGCAGTTTTGCAAGTCTGTTATCATAAGGCTGAATCCAACACAGAAGTTCTTAGTGAAAATGCTGAGTCAAGGGAAGGGATCACAAACAAAAGAAATGGAAGAAAACAATCGGCTGGATATAGAGTTCAAAACCATGCTTATAAGGTTTTTCAAGAATATCCCAGAAAAGATGGATGCATTTAGCGAGACCCAAAAGGAAATGAAAAAGATCCAACTAGGGATGGAAAAGAACTAAAATTTAAACATACACTGACTAAATTAAAAAAAAAATATATTGTACAGAGACCTAACAGCAGACTAGAGGAAGACAAGAATCAAGTCAAAAATTTGAAATATAAAGAATCAGAAAACACTCAACTGGAAAAGCAAGAAGAAAAAAGAATCCAAAAAATGTGAAGATAATGTAAGGAGCCTCTGAGACAGCTTCAAGTGTACCAACATCAGAATTATGGGGGTGCCAGAAGAATTGAGAGAGCAAGATACTGAAAACCTATTTAAAGAAATAATGACTGAAAACTTCCCACATCTGGTAAAAGAAATAGACTTACAAGTCCAGGAGGCACACAGAACCCCATATAAGAGGAATCCAAAGAGGACTACACCAAGACACATCATAATTAAAATACCAAGAGCAAAAGACAAAGAGAGAATATTAAAAGCAGCAAGAGAAAAACAGTTCATTACCTACAAGGGAGCACCCATACAACTGTCAGCTGATTTCTCAACAGATACAATGCAGGCCAGACGGGAGTGGCAAGAAATATTCAATGTGATGAATAGCAAGAACCTACAACCAAGAATACTCTATCCAGCAAAGTTATCATTCAGAATTGAAGGGCAGATAAAGAGCTTCACAGATAAGAAAAAGCTAAAGGAGTTCATCAACTCCAAACCAGTATTATATGAAATGCTGAAAGGTACTCTTTTAGAAGAGGAAGATGAAAAAGGTAAAAAATAAAAAATTATGAATAACAAATATGTATCTATCAATAAGTGAATCTGAAAATTAAGGGAATTAAAAATTTGATCAACAGAATAAACTGGTGAATATAATAGAATCGGGAGCACAGAAAGGGAGTGTACTGATAATTTTCAGGGGGAAAAGGGTAAGGGGTCTACACGAGAGACTGAAAAAAATCATACATCTATGGAGGAGGTCAATGGGAGGGAGGTAAGGGTAGAAGGAAGGGTAGGAGCTGGGTTGAGGGGCAATATGGAGGGGAAAAAAGAGAAACAAATGTAATAATCTGAATAATAAAGATTTAATAAAAACATTTAAAAAAAAAGATGCCTCATATATTTTTTCATAGAAAATTCATCAATTCTTCAGGGAAGTCAGAACAATTTTCAGCCGTAATATTCAGCTGTGCTTTAATCAGATAACTTTGGCTGTATTATAATTCCTATTTAAAAAAATATTATAATTCCTGCAAATATTTTCTTGTTAAGACACATAAATCTTAATGTAGATAAACAACAATACCATTTGCATCATTGATCTGTGCTTTTCTCAGATAACTTCTAAGCCAATTTAGATAAAAGGATTTTCTTATTGTATTCAAACTTAAAAATAAATATATATGAATCTTGCATTAGGAAAATATCAAGTTCAATATTCTTCCCAAACCTGGTTCTGAAACACAAGACACTGGACATATTTAACCAAATCACAATGCTGAAAATTGACCAGAAACCTTTGCCAACCACGATCCTACAGTTACATCAACTTTCTGGAGCCATGGACTGGCTGAGATGACAGAGCAGAGGAGCAATCTGTGTGCATCTTCACTAGCTGTGGATACCTTTGTGGAGGCCGTGTGAGCGGTATGGGCATGTTTGATGGGGACCAGAATGAGGAACTCCCCCACCTTCTGTGGTGCACAGTGGCAGAGGTGCTTCTGGAGGAGGCCCAGCAGTCGTCCAGTGACACCATTTACATGGCTCACACCTTCTTGGTATCTCACAGGAAATTAGGGATGGCTGATCAGAAGCTGGGCTCCTCTGCTCTTCTTTGTTACATCTGCCCTGACATTGCCGACTCAACAAGTAGTTTTAGCTTGACTGTGGCCAACGTTGGTACATGCCAAGCAGTCCTGTGTCCAAGGGGGAAACCAGTGCCCCACTCTAAAGTCTTCAGCCTGGAACAGGATGCAGCCAAGGCCCAAAGAGTGAAGGAGCAAAAAGCCATCATAACAGAGGATAACAAAGTGAATGGGGTTACCTCTTGCACCTGGGCTGTACATATCTGTACCCGTGGATCCCCCCCAAGCCCTACCTCTCTTCCACTACACTTACCATTCAGGACAAGTTGCTGATTCTGGGAAACAAAGCATTGTGGGGACACTTGTCATATACAGAAGCTATCAGTGCCAACTACTCCTTCCTCCAGCAGTGAGATGTCCCGATGTCCGTGTCAGAGATCAGCAGTAAGGTGGGGTTCAGTGCTTCTGATGAGCATAAAACACTGCTGGCCTTAGTGCCAGCTTGCTCCCACAGCCAGAGAGGTGCTGCAGCCTCCACCGCACCCCCGCCTCTGCAGTTTTTCAGCACCAGACTTTTTGTGCGACATCCTCGAGTAATCAGCCTGACAATGGCCTGGACAGTGACGATGACCAGCCTGTGGAAGGGGTCGTAACCAATGGCAGAAAAGTAGAAGTGGATGTGGATATCCACTGCTATAGCAGGGGGAGAACTCGCCCAGGCTCACAAAGAATTCTCCCACCCCGTGTCCTGAGGAACATGGGAGAGGATTGTTTTTTTTGGGGGGGATCTGAAGACAGACAGTGTGAACAGTGGCATACTTCTGCCAGTGAGCAAGGGCAAGATGGAGTTATAGAAGTCTCCCTCCACCTCCTGTCTCTATGGGAAGAAACTCTCCAATGGCTCGTTTGTACCCCTAAAAGATAACTTGAACCTCACTGAAGTGGCCACAGAAGCACCCGAGAAGAAAACTGACTATTTTGCTGCCCCCATTCAGCTGAATCCAGAGGATCAGTTTGTTGTACTTTGTGAGCTGGACAAAGAAGAAGTGAAGGAGCAAATGAAGCAACACCAGGAAAGCAGGCCCAAGCCTGAGCTGATGAAAGAGGATCTGCCCGAGCTGCCCGAGGAGTTTGACAAAGCACTGTAATCCTCCCCAGCACTCAGTGTTAGGGAAGGCTGTGTGGGGTCGGGATGTGGACCATTCCAGTGGCATCTTGCCTCTGCATTTCTAGGTGAGGAGGGTAGAACGTGGAGCCAAACATGGTGACAACTATCAAGGTCTCACTCTGGATAAGCTAGTAAACACCATCAGTGTTAAGTTTCACATTTAACCTGCACTGGGATTCCCAGAGTTACTGGGAAGAAAGCAGATGTTGTTCTGTATCAGTCCTGCCACTTGCCATTAACCCTTTCTCTCCTAGGATAATTTTGAGAATTTGCCTGTCTGGATAGGAAAGGGACTATTTCTGTGGAGGAAAATATCTGAAAATGATTCTCTTTACTGATTGCTGCTGATGGATCTCTATGACAGAGGAACCACCTCATATCTCAGCCTAACTGATGGGATGTGATGTGACTAGTTACATGACTTTGCATTCCTATCAAAATGATGTTGATTGGAAATGTAGAACCAATCAAACAGATAATTCATGTATGTAATGTAACGAGAACACTTTTCAATGATTGTGAACTTTTTATTTTCAAATCTGGTAGCAAACACCATCGGTGTTTACTAATTTTCTTAGAAGCAGCCCAGCACCTTGGTCTCTGTAGGTAGAATGAGCATCAAGTGTTGGAGCCTTGCATGAGGGTACTAGGCTGTGGGTGCAGGGAAATTGATTTAATTGTTGGATGTCAGACTGTGAAAGCTCCTGAGAAGCTTGGGGGAGTAGAGTCTTTTTGGGGGGATGAACATGGGAAAGAAGTGAAGACTAAGACTACTTCCCCCAAATCACCAAAAAAGAGAAAATTTCCTTGATGAATGTGACACCTGCTAGGAGTTTCCCAGCAGGTTGCAAGAGAGGCATTAGGGGATTGGCCTCTTTTCATAATACCTGATGGAGTGGCAGGCAGCCACCTGGTGTGTAGGGCCAAGGCTGATGCTGCTCACATCCAGGTAACCTTGAATAATAGTAGATGACCCTGAACATGCAGGCTGAATGAGAACAGAAGGATGGATGGAGCTCAGGTGTAGATTCCTTCTCTTACTAGAGCTTAGCGATGATTTTCTAAAATGTTGCAAGTGAGTGGAGAGTTCACCTCTTTAGTGTTTAACAAAGTACTGAAAACTGGCTATACATATCACATGGTTTGAGAATACTGGGCTCAATTACTAATATAAGAAAGAATTTAAAAATCATAAGTTTACAGAAAACTTGGTTATATATTTAAGTTCATTCCTTTATTGGCGGGTCACCCAGAAGGAGGAGGTTTACTATATCTTTTGCACAATTCCACATAACTCTAGTAAAATGCAGTTCCTTCCATATTTCTGTTCTGTTGACTCTTCCATTAGAATATTTACTTAGGAAAATGAATTTCTATTTATTCCTACAAAATGTTGACACTGCTTGATTTTACCCAATGGGGAATATGCTTTGAGTGATTTCTAGAATACTTTCACAATTAAAAAGAAAGCAGAGTGGGGCCATTTTTAATTTTTTATAAGAAATAATGTTAAAGATAGGGAAGAGTTATACATACGTAGGGTCCTGTCCAAAAATGGTTGGTCATCATGTATCTTTACCTTTTAAGAGGCTCCATACCCACATGTGTGTTTTGGTGGGGTATATCCACTCTTGGGGAATCCCATACCATTTCAAGGACTACCTACATTCAAGCCCTTAAGAATCTGAATTTGGGTCCCCACATTTTCAGGAATACTTGACTTCCCTATGTCAAACTACTGGTCAGCTACTGTGGAATTTTAGAACTCAGATCTTGATTTGATGTGGGGAACATAGTAGTTCATACAAAGTTTAGGTGCTGTTAGAAAGATGGGAACAATAGTATGTTGCTGCCTTATTTTTATATAGGAAAATGAAAAAAAAAAGTGAAGGGAAAATGAAAATGAAGGAAAAACCCAAGATAATAGTGGTGGGTGATGTAAAATATCTTTTTACCCAGACAGCAACACTCTGAGTTATATAATAGTGATGTTGTCTAGAAGAGAAATTTGTTTTGGGAATATACCACTTTAATAGTATAGTCTCTTAAAAATTGTCCTTTATCTCTGAGCCTTCTTCTTATCTTCTCTTTGTTACCCATCCTTAATGGAACCATCACAGAACCCACTTCTAAAATGATTTTTCCAGAAATTAAGTGTATTTACTTTTCAATCAGAAGAATTCTGAGTTCCAGAAAAATAAATAAATAAATAGTCTGTCAATGTTAATATAAATAATAAATAGTGCCTTCTCTAGTCCAAGACAGCAATATATGAAGCATTTGTAGAGTCTACTAATAAAATTTACTTATATATACAGGAAATATTATATACTGGAGGATGTCAAAAATTGTCACAAGCTGTAATATGAGAGTAAGCATTTCAAACCTGTGTTGTTCAAGTGTCAAGTACATTTAGAAAACAAAATGTCTTGGGATAAATTTTCATGGATGCTAGCCTTAGTCATCAATGTAGGACCAGCAGCATCTCTGAGAGATAGAACATTGTCTTTGTGATCTAAAATTCCACATTCAAATAAGCTACAAATCAGAGCAATTGGGTAATGTGTGGTGTCCAGAAGGAAAAGAGTCATATAAGGGGAATCCCATCCTATATAATAGCCTAATAGGCTAAGTGTCCCACCATTCAACCAGCCACTATGACACACACTGACCACCAGGAGGCAAATACTCTAAGCAGTAGGTTAGCTTGCTGTGGGGTCCAGCCTATCCACCTGGATGAATTCGTGCACTGAGCTGGTTTGGCCTGATCTCCAGAGGTCAGGCTGAGGGGCCTCTAGTATTCTAATGATAACCTCTGACCAAATCTCACTGGATGCCTCATAGTTACATACTATGGGGAAGACTCTAAGTAACATAACTAACAATAAAATAATTATACCCAGGGTTTACCTGTCACTCAAAATTCAGACATTATACTTCCACATAACCAAGTTAATTGCCTCATAGAACAAAACAAGAATTTAATAAAAACACAACATTCTTTGGAGAAATGTAACATAATTCACAATATATATGTATATCAAGTCATCATAATTTACAACTTAAATATCTTGAAATGTTGTCATTTATACTTCAATAAAGCAGAATAAATTATAAAACAATATAAAACTGTCCTGAGAAATTTATTATTTGTTGGTTTCCACAAGTTTGTTTTTCTCATTCTCATTAAACATTTATCATGTGTAAGGATAAAAAAATACTAAAATATAATTTTTGTGTTCTAAAAGCCAAAATAGTTTCTTTCAAAACTTATAATGCTAAGCTATTAAAGTTAT
Organism: Lasiurus borealis; assembly: GCA_004026805.1. NCBI lineage: Eukaryota > Metazoa > Chordata > Mammalia > Chiroptera > Vespertilionidae > Lasiurus > Lasiurus borealis. Next base: position 32,552 of record PVJN01004351.1, on the reverse strand, counting down.
TTTACTTAATTTATTTATCTTCTATTTTATTCTTTCTCTGCATTTTGCTATGTCAATGACAAAACAGCAGTGTAAAATTATTCAGTGGATCATTTTGATAGGAAATATATAAAATAATGTGGTTCAAGTTATAAATAGGAAAAATTAAATTGTAATAAGTAAGCTTTAATACTAGATAAGCACCTTAATACCTGCTACCTGAACTAGGAGAAAATTGACATCCAAAGTTTTAATTATTAAAATTTAAAGATGTTTATACTTTGGAAATAGGTGCTTCTTTGCAGCAAAACAATAAATGAGATTTTGAGGTGTGACTAATAAACATTTAATAATGATTATATTAAACTTTATTTTCCTTTGGGTGTTCTGTGATGTGTACAATATAAAACAGGTGCCAAGATAATTCTACAGATACCATAGTTTAATAATTTTTATGAGCTTGATATTATTCATCTAGAATCAGGCTGCTTGCGTTGCTATTGCTTAGGAAAACTTAATTAGGAGTTAGGGAATTTGAAACACAAGTAATGTAATACAGTTCACTCATAATGATAAATTATTTAGATATATTGAAATATCAGTATTATACACGAAATATTTTGTGATTTAAAATTATTTATTAGAATAGAGAGAGGTAAATATGAATAAGAAAAACAAATAAGCTCTAAAAACTTCTGCCTCAAGAAATTTTACTCACTAGACAATTCGATCTCATGTTTCATTTTCTAAAAATTATTATGATAGTAACTATTGGTTTCATTATCAATAAAACTCTCTAAAACTACAAAAACTGGTATTCTCTTTCTCTTTTTTTGCCTTTAACTATTCTTTCTCTTCATCTTTAACCTTAAATAAACTCTTTTATGAAACACAATTCTCTGTTGCATATAGGAAATATCTGCATTTTAATCCTTAATTTTTTTTCAAAGCACTGATTCATTTGGAGTTATAACTAGAGGAATTTCTCATACTGGAATCATGTTTTCCTGCTTGCAGTACAATCTCCATTTCATGCCCAAACCACATCTCTGTCTAAATATGAAGCAAGCATGCTAATGAAGTAGGAGCTTCTGAACGAAGACTGCCTTCTTTCTCACCTAGTGATTTGGGTTCTCTGTTTCAGCCCTGATGTTCCCTCAAGCCTTCTAAACCCGGTGGGTGATCACTGAAAAATATTTCTCTCAACCACTTCCAGGCTGCTCTCAGGCAAGAAAGAAAAATTGCATCTTCTGAGACTTCATGGTCCACTATGACTCAAGTCCGTTTATTTCAAGTTTTTTTGGTTGATTTGTTGTATTTTTAAATCTATAGCTTTATACCAGTAAACATTTTCTCTTAGAAAAGTAGTGGTAGATACTTAATACGGTCTGCTAAAGGTGGCCAATATTCTGTTTTCTTTCCTTAGTCTTTCTTGTACTAATCATCTGAGCATCATATTTTGTCCCATTAAATTCCTGCTAATGACTTTAAACCATTTGACACCTGGAACTCTATTTTTCTACTATGAATGATTGCAGTTCCTATTGCAGGAAGAAGGAACTTAAGTATGTGTCTCTCTTTTTCGATCTACGTTATAAACTTTTTTATATTCTTGAAAGTATTAAAAATATCTGTACTGAAGCTTAAAATTCTTAAGACATATACAAGAATAGTTCATTTACATGATCTTATTCTCCTCAAAGAAATGAAAGAAAATCTCAAGTCATGGCTACTAGGCCCATGTAATTTCAGAAGCTGGCTTGAAAACAATATTTCAATGAATTATGAATATTTTGACTTTCACATATTCCAGGGAGAATGTAAATATATCTGCTCTAGTTGCAGTCTATTCTACCTATATAAAGAATGATATACAATTATATTAGATCATAAACAATGCCTATTGATAAGCATTCACTTGTACTTAAAGTAAAAAATGCTTTTTTAGAATTTACATTATTTCTCTAACTCATCACCTTTAATAATATTTTACTTCGTGAAGAGTAGATAATTAAAATTAAGGTTGCATTTAAATTATGCATCTCATCCCAATTACAGTGTTATCTCTCTTTCATTACTATAAAATATAATGGTTTATCCTCTCTTAAATAATCCACCCCTGAATTTAATATTTTAATTTAACAATTAATTATGTATTGTTTTTAAAGTCAGGACTTTCCCTCATATATTGCTTATAAACATTAATATGCCTTGATATATCTAGAATTTACAAACGTTGGTAAGTATAATTAAAAATATGATAGGTTGAGGCATATTTTTAAAGCAGCAAAATGTGAAATCTTTACCTAATATTTCACTTTTAGCAGAACAGTGTTTTCAGCATTAAATTGAACATATAGTTTACCTATATCAATTTCTTATCATTTTTTATATGTGAAAGGTATGGAAAATATTTGTATGGGTACTATTCATATGATTACTCAATATTTAAGGTACTTATTTTTAAAAACATCCTTGAGTAATTTAAACAATTATAAATGTCTTAGTTTTTAACAGCATCTTATAAAATGCATCACTATTAATAAAATCAATTGTCAGTATTTCAGGAATTGTACTTTTTTTTTTTTTGGAAGTTACAAGTTACCTAGACCTTTCAAGGATATGTTATCGCAGATGCAAAAAGACAATGGCTCAGTTAAGGTAAAAATTGACCTTATCGGAGTAAATACCAGCCTAGGACATGACTACCCACCATAACTGCTTTTAGTTAAAATGTTAATTTCAGATCATCATTTGTGGTTATGTTAAGTCTTTAAATTTGCAAGACTGCCACGCAGGCCTTCCCTGAGCTTATCAGGGTAGCATGTGGCTTTTAAATTTTTTTTTTTATTGTGTTACATGTATACATATTTCCCCATTGCCCCTCCCTCCCAGGCATACCCCAACCCCCCAGTGTCTATGTTCATTGGTTATGTTCATATGCATGCATATAAGTCCTTTGGTTGATCACTTATCTACCCCACCTCTCCTTAATCTTCCTGCTATATTTTGACAGTCTATTTGATGCTTTACTGCCTCTGTATTTATCCTTTTGTTCATCAGTTTACAATGTTCCTTATTATCCTCAAATGAGTGAGATCATGTGGTGCTTCTCCTTCATTGACTGGCTTATTTCACTGAACATAAGGCTCTCCAGTTCAATTCAGGTTGCTGCAAATGGTAAGAATTCCTTATTTTTAATGGCTGCACAGAATTCCATTGTGTAGATGTACCACAGCTTTCTGATCCACTCATCTGCTGACGGGCACCTAGGCTGTTTCCAAATTGTAGCTATTGTAAATTGTGCTGCTATGAACATAGGGGTGCATAAATCCTTTCTGATTGGTGTTTGTTATTCCTTAGGATAAATTCCTAAAAGTGGGATTGCTGGGTCAAATGGGAGATCTATTTTTAGTTTTTTGAGGAAACTCCATACTGTTCTCCACAGTGGCTGCACCAGTCTGCATTCCCACCAACAGTGCACAAGGGTTCCTTTTTCTCCGCATCCTCGCCAACACTTGTCATTTGTTGATTTGTTGATAATTGCCATTCTGACAGGTGTAAGATGGTATTGCATTGTCATTTTGATTTGCATCTCTCGGATAATTCGTGACTTTAAACATCTTTTCATGTGTCTCTTGGCCTTCCTTCTGTCGTCTTTCGTAAAGGTTCTATTTAGGTCCGTTGCCCATTTTTTATTATTGGATCATTTATCTTCCTTTTATTAAGTTGTACAAGTTGGCTGTAGATGTTGGAGATTAAACCTTTATCAGTGATAGCATTTGCAGATATGTTCTCCCATACAATGGACTTTCTTGTTGTTTTGTTGATGGTTTCTTTTGCTGTGCAGAAGCTTTTTATTTTGATGTACCCATTTGTTTATTTTTCCTTTAACCTCCATTGCCGTTGGAGCAGTATCAGTGAGGAAGTTCTTTTGGCATATGTCTGAGATTGTGCTGCCTGTGGATTTCTCATACTACCCAAAGCGATCTATAAATTCAATGCACTACCCATTAAAATGCTAACAACATATTTCACGGACTAGAAAGAATTCTTCATAGATTTATCCGGCAACAACAACAAAAAAGACCACAAATAGCCACAGCAATTCTGAAAAAGAATAAAGTAGGTGGGATCTCAATACCATATTTCAAGCTATATTACAAAGCAACTGTTCTCAAAACAGATTGGTACTGGCACAAGAACAGACATATAGACCAATGGAATAAAATAGAGAACCCAGATATCCACCCACACGACTATGCTCAACTAATATTTGATAAAGGAGGCTTAAATATACAATGGAGCCAAGATAGCTTCTTCAATAAATGGTGTTGGGAAAATTGGACAGATACATGCAAAAAATAAAACTGGACCACCAACTTACACCAAATACAAAAATAAACTCCAAGTGGATACAGGACTTAAGCATTAGAAGGGAAACAATAGGAATTGTACTTTTTAAGGAAGACAGTGTTACAATATACTTTTAAGACTTAATAGGGCTGTATTAGTTCTGTACTAAAATATATCACAAAATATGCAAAGTTAAATGCACTTAGCAATCTGAAAGAAGGAATGACTTTTAAAAAAATCTAGTCCTAATCAATTTCCATAAAGCAAATTCTGTTGAGTATGAATGAGATGTAAGGCATTTCGCATACTATCTTACATGTGGATGCTATTATCTTCATGTTGAATACTTTGCTGAAAAAGTTGAATTTCAAAGAGACTGTTATTTCCTTAAGGTCACTCTACCAAGAAATATAGCTATAGATCAAACATTTATCCATGTAACTCTAATTCACAAAACTTTTTCAATTTATACACAAATTAGATTTTTTTTAAATTAAGATTGAAACGTGACATACTAAGAACAAACCTCCTTATTTACTCAAGAAATACAGGTAATTTGTTTGAGTTGAGAGAGTTTTCTTTGCTTTAAAATGTTTAGGCAAATACACTAGTGATCTGATACTGGAAGCATTTTTGGAATATGTAAAACTTGGGACAAAATGGTAAGGTTATTAATTTATGAATCACCACAAAGAAAATAGAGGTCAGGCTGAGTGGGTTATAGTTTAAAATGAAATGTATATATTCGTAATCTAGAAATAGAACTTGGACCAACTTGTCAGTATTTTGTATTATAAAAATGAGAATTGGCTGTATGTAAAGTGTTTGAACAAAGTATAGTGTTCCTGGGCACTTCTAAAAGCTAAAAATTACATCATAAAAATAATTTTTATATGTACTTTAAAGTTCATAAGAATTTTACTACATGAAGCAACAACGAAAAATTACCATTAATCAAAATAGTGATTATTTTGTTAGCCTGTGAATTAATGGATGAAAAAAGAGAGGATAAGAGTTTTGTTCTTCAAAATAGTTGTAACCAGCAAAACAAATGTTTCAGTGCCTCCAAAATGCATGTGTTGAAATTCTAACTCCCAATCTGACAGTATTAGGAGGAGGGGTCTTGGGGAGTTAGGGCATGAGAGTGGAGTGCTCATGAATGAGATCAGTGTCCCTATAAGAAAAGCCATAAGAATTTCCTCTCTCTCCCTGACATGTGAGGATACAGTGAGAAGATGCCTGTCTTCAAGCAGGCAAAGAGCCCATAGTAGACATTGATCTTGTACTGTCCAAGCTCCAAAAATGTGAGAAATAAATTCTCTTGTTTAAGCCAATCTGTGGTAATTTGTTATGACTGTCCAAACTGACTAAGACAAATACTTTCTCTAAAATGGACACTATATTTATTACATGGGAGTTTGATTATTATGCATATTCAGCAATTGTAGAACAATTATACCTTAAATGCATTAAGTATTTAATTAGATTTCAAGGAACCAATTATTTCTTAAGCTTTTCTTGATGCATAAAATTTGTCCTGGACAATCACAGAATTGTTGGATGACTCGAACATGAATTTTGATAGAATAGATTACCTGCTTATGAAAGACTAAGATCATTAGGAGTAGTTCTCTGCCTTTAGTACAAGAATACATCTGACATAAGTAAATGATCAAATTTATATAAAGAAATTTATACAAAGGAATTAAGAATATTAACTACAGTTCTAGTGGTTTGGCTCAGTGGATAGAGCATTGGCCTGTGGACTGAAGGGTCCTGGGTTCAGTTATGGTCAAGGACTCATGCCCAGGTTGAGGGCTCAATCCCCAGTAGAGGGCAGCTGATCAATGATTCTCTCTCATTATCGATATTTCTATCTCTCTCTCCCTCTCCCTTTCTCTCTGAAATCAATAAAAATATATTTTTAAAAAAGAAAATTAGCTACATCTGTTTACCTCCTCAATTCAGTTGCAAAAATATTAAGATATTGAAAAAGATTCTTGTTGCCTTTCAATTACAGTACATTTATGTAGGAAATAGTATAGAAATAAAGGTGCTTTTATATCATCATAAAAGTTTGATGGCAAAGCAAAATTAATTTCCTCGATACTGTTAGCACCTTTGATGTTGAAAAGGACATTAAGTCATGTTCATGAATTTTATGTCTCTATTCAGTCATGCATTCAATATATATGTAAATATGCACACAATATAAAATATATTGATATGTTATAATTATTTTAAAAATTTCCAAATTAAAGATAATAATTGAATAATTAAATGCCATGTTTTTTTACTTACTTTCTTTGTAATATCCATGCAGCTAATGTTATTAATATTTCATTAAAATGAAACTAATAAATAGTCATGGGGCGTTGATAAAAAGTATCATCAGTTGAAAGATAAGCATTTAAATTTTGTCATCTAAAATCACATTAAATTAGTGTTCATTTATGAGTTATAAAATATAAATAAATGCATATAATTTCTTTTGCATTGATAATTATATTTCAGACTCAAATTATGCTAAAAATTGATTGAGAGCCATTGTAATATAAAAGAAACAATGAGTGAAATGTTCAATAGACCAAGTTATCATAATTAAGACTATTTTTCCCTGTAAGTCTAAACTGCTGATTCTGCTAAACTACTTATAGTTAAAATCAGATATTGAACTACATTAGTAATGCAATTTTAATTTAGTACATAATTTTTCAATATAATTATCCTAATGTATTAGTATATAGATTAGAGAAGACTGAAACCAGACATACTGTCAGTCAGTATCAGCTCTAAGTGTATAATTTATTTTTAAACATGTTTCCTTTCTTATTAATAAAAAAGTATAATTTGTACAGTTTAGTACTAAGTCATTTAAAGCCCAATTAGGGTTACTGAAAAGCATTTCACTAATAAGCCTGCCAAAACATAAGTTACCTTTATAGAAAAACATGGTGCATCTTGATAATATTGGTTACTATTCTTGATGATTTTTAAAGAGATGAGAGCAGCATCCAACCTCTGATTCAATAAGTTTATTAAACCATATTTGGAGCTTATTTTAAAAATAATTATGTCTTTTAAAATTAATAGAACATTTTTAAGACTAGACAATTTTATAAAAGTCTCCCAAATTTGTAATAAACTACTTGAGATTTGAGTAAACTAAAAAGAAGGAATATCATTTCCATGATTCTCTCAGAACATTTCGATGTCTCAGAAAAACTGGGGTGACCAAAATATTAGTCTAATATTAGTCAATTAGTCAATATTAGACCAAAATATTTGGGGTGACCAAATATTAGTCAAAACTGGGGAAAGCAGAAGGTATAATTAACTGGCTAGCGGCTTTTTATAGATATATATCCTGTGCCTGATTCAACTCTTGGCATATGCACATCTATAAGTATTTTCTGGATTTCAGCAGATATCTACTATATGTTTCTTTTCCTCGCCACTTGAGAAAGAAGAGGGATTCTGTTTAATAAAATTAATGAAGAAACTATAAACCATAGGTTTTAAATGAAGTAATCACCCTGCCTTACATTTTGGAGGGAATTGGAAATTTAGTTATATAATGTCATTTTAGATCAAAGAAGATAATTTAAAAGGCTCTAGTCTTTAGTAAAATTAAAGATTATTAACCCACTTCAGTATTTCTCCAACAACAGTTTCTAAATTTTAACCCGTGGTTTGGTTCAAAGACAACATCTAAGGGCAATTTTGTTATACAAGTAGAAGCCAACTAGCCATGTATATAAAAACTGCTATTTTAAAAAACTATTATAAATGACTATTTGTGAATTTATCTTCAGGATTAGAATCTGAGTTTGAGATTTAAAAAGCCTAGATTCTAGTTTCTATAGAAAACCTGAAAAATAAAATAAAATTTTTCCACTAAATATGATATTTTGAAGGGCAGAGAATAAGAGTGAAAAAACAAATTATAAAATATATTTGCAAGTACTGTAGTCCTCAAGGGGTTGGATGAAGAAAGTGACAACAGTAATACATATGACTGTTATGATGGGTCATATAAAGCAGACAATCAAGCAGATACTGTTTCTGAGCCAAATTACAGTTAGAATATAGAGACTTATCACACTTGAAGATTAATGGGCACCATGGTCATCTGTAATGGAAAGAGAACTTATAAATCATTTAGTCTAAAGACCTTATTTTTCAGAAGAGATTAAAATGTCGCAAACTTAAGTGAATTATACAAATGCAGACAAATTTTAATATTTAAACTATAAATATTTTTAAACTTTATTTTTATCCAAGATAATCTATACATGGTTAGGTAACCATATTCTCTATAAATATTATTTTATCTCTGCAAAATCAGTATTCTCAAGAGCATTAATTTCATTTGTTAAAAGTGAGAAGATTCCTTGTGTTCTCAAAAATTTCAGTAAACTCAGCTTGCTAGGACTAAGTCTGCATGGAACTAACATGGGAAGCCCCAGCCAAGGGATGTACGACGGAGCAAAACAGCTCTGATGTCTATTGAAATGTCCCTGTTTCAGAACTGGGGTGTTTTGATTGAGAGCTCTATAATAATTGTGTCTATGTGCTGTTATTCTTCTGCTCATCATCCTCAATTTTCCTTCTATCTTTTTATTCAATTATATTGACTACTAAAGGTACAGTGCACAGATTCGTGCATGGGTCGGGTCCTTCAGTCTGGCCTACGCTCTCTCGCCCTCTTGCAATCCAGGATCCCTTGTGAGGATGTCAAAGTGCTGGGTTTCCACCCAATCCCTGAACTATAGATTATATATGTAGAAAAATTAGTGTAAGCAAAATGTATCCATTTATTCAAGGTGTATTTACAACTTGTAAAAGAGATCTCTGTTAATAATTGCAATTAACAGTTTAGAGTCTAAGCTATTCAATCTCAAATCCCTACCATCCAAACCAATGAACAAACCTAATTAATACTTGAAAATTTAATGCCAGTGCATTTTTAAATTACTATGAATTATGATGAGCACCATTTTGGTATATTACTTTTAGTTAACATGATTCTTTCTATTGGTTATAAGGCAACTTAAAAAAATTAGGTCTTTTCAAAACCAGTTTCTTAAATATTTTTTTCAAGTTTACCAAAGTATTATTAAGTTACTATTTAGTTTTGGGTAATATATCCTGAAATAGATCTATGAACTTGTAGATTTTATTTTTTCATGATGTTCCATAAGCTTGTTTATCCTTCAATTTTTCTTTTGCATGCATGTTGATATCAATTACTCAGTGGTAATAATCTCTTTAATGCTCATTTTTGTAAAAATAATACAATTTACCCAGCTTGTGTTATTAGTTGGACATAGTAAAGATTGGACAAAGAGAAATTTGAACTTGACACTCTTTTGCCTTATTCTTCATTTTGTCCTCCTCTGTTCAAGTTCTCTATCATTCTCTCCTCTGGAGAAGCAACAAGATTAACCATTTCTGTCACTATGAACTTTTAAATGAATAATTTTTCTTGAACTTCATTAAATTTTAGAAATCTTAATGAAATATTCCTGAGTGTACAGAATCCTGCTGTCTGACAGCTGCTGAAAACCACCTATCAAGGTGAAGAATATTCACAAGCTAAAATAATAATCGCAGATGCACTCTAGTTATCAAAACAAATTTTATACAAACACTGGAGGAGAAGTTCCCAGTATTCACTACTGTTCTCTGAACAATAGTCAGTGAATAAAAGTACCTGTGAAACTGCTGAATCTCTAGAGGAATTGAAAATAAACAAAAGATATATGCCATTTCCAGTGTACTACACAAACACATATCAATAAAATTGTGAATGATTCAAATCTGGACTGTGCCATGAATATTCAGGATAATGGTTAGAAGTCTACAGACTTGTAAATTGATAAAACAATGCCAAAACAATACATAGTTATTGGAAATGCATGAGTGAAATCCATTGGGAATAATGGTAAAACATTTAGTTCAATTTTATTTTTGTCATACTCAGGAGGCAAGAACTTCTCAGACTAAATTGAGTGCTGTTTTGATTAATTAACTCTTACAAAGTTAGCCAGTGTGTAAAATGTATAAGACAAATCTAGTCTATTTAATGGTAAAATTAATTTGGGGATATACAGTACTCTCACAAGCCTCAAATTATGAGAGGAACACAGAAAATATATGGAATTATTATCTCTGTTGAAGGGAGAGAGTACATGACAAGCTATTTAAAGTCATACACTAAATCAGACATTGAATAATTACCTCCCATAGAAATGCTAGATATATAATTAGCTTTAAGTCATTTATCTTGATTTTTTAATTCAGTCAATCAGTCATTCCTTCTACAATTAATTCATGAGTGGTATACCATGCATAGGCATTCTGCTGAAAAATATTTACAAACATAATAGAGATAGCTTTTATAGTCATAAAATATACATTATAATATGAAATTCTAACTATAGTTTTGGGAGTCACAAATCTAGTGGTTGAAGATTCAAGTTTACTGTACTATTTCTCTCTCATTAGGCACATAAATGTAATTTTATATGATGATAAAGTGTGCTAAGTCTGTCTGCCCACTAATTGAGAACACTTGAAATGTAACTAGAGAGACAGAAAGTTTATTTTTGCTTAATTTTAACCAGTTTAAATTTAAACAACGACGTGGCTAGAGGCTACCACATTGGACTGAGCTGTAGAAACATTGTGAATATAAAATATACAAAAGCAGTTACCATAGTATTTATCTCAGAGTAAATATTATAATAATGTAGTCACTAGGATCCATGGTGATGATGATAGTGTAAATTTCTTGAGAAAGTGATTGAATAGTTTCACAATGATAAAAAGTTTCTCCAAAAGCATATTGATAATAAAATTTGTAAAGGGAACTTACTTCTGAGTAATCATAAAATAAATATTATTCTTCTGGTGCTCATAGTCATAGCATTAAAATTTAATATGCATATAATAAGCATTGAACAAATCCCATATCAAAAACATAATCTTTGAGCAGCCTCAATTTCTTAGTAAGGTTTTGATATTCACAGGAGTTCTAGAGATGGTATGCCATGCATAGGCATTCTGCTGAAAAAATATTTGCAAACATAATAGAGATAGCTTTTATAAAATAAAATATACATTGTAATATGAAATTCTAACTATAGTTTAATAGAAGGTATATCCTCAGAGAAAGTGTAAATAAATGAAACAACAGTTATTCATCTTCATCAAGTCTCAGCACACAGATGTAATGACTCAAAATCTTTTCCCATTTTATAAATATGGCCAATAACGACTCAAATGGGTCACATTGCAGCACCACTTCATATGTGTTAGTTTTTTAAATTTTGGAACCTACTTTTGTTTTGGTAATGATGCTGTTTCTTAGAGTAAAAATACCCCAGAGGTAAACATATTCAAATAATATGGAATCTATACTGGCTCATATTTAAGTAGAGATCATTCTTCACAAGAATTTCCACATTGGGAAGGACAGTCATATTTTGTATCCATACACATTTCAACCAAAAAATACATGAAGGATTTCAATAACTCAGTGGGATATCTTCTGCAGTTCCCTTCACATTTACTGTCCACCCAACACCACTGTGCTCTGTGCTGCAGAAAATTGTTCTTTTTGGGACTGCATCGAGGAACTCCCTACATGCTGGCTTATTCTTCGGTTTTGGAAAATAAGAATCAAAAGGTCCAGAAATTGTCACATGCAACTTCCTAACATCACTCTTCTCCACAGGCCATGGTTCGGATATCCAGAGAGGAGCAGCAATTGCGTGTGGTACAAGTTAACATAGGGGTCAGTTAGTACTGGAGTTTCTACTTTTTAATGTATTGCTGGTCAGTGATAGACAGATACATGATCATATTTTATTCTCCAATTCATCTGTGGATCGTAAGTTCATAAACTGCAGGTTTATTTATAATGAACAAACTTGATAGGAAAATACACCCAGCCAAAAGAATTATGAAGATACATAATAAGTTCAGTGCAAATCTTGGAAGACCTTCCCTCCTATTTCATTCTTAGTTTTACAGTTAGCAGAAGTCTATGCCAACTTTTACTGAAAGGTTCAAATACATGTAAAACAGCAGTATCGACAATAGTTTGAAACTGACAATAAATTAACTGCTAATAATTGAATAGATAAGTGAGATTGGGTATGTTTTTTAATAGAATGCTAACACAGCATGGAAAATAAACTATAGCAATATATGTCATCAATGAATGAATTTCATAAATACAAATAAAAGAATGAAAAGACAAAAATGTATTCACTGTATATCTTATTTATAAAAAAATGGAAATTAGAAAAACACAATTCTAATGTACAGAAATGCATATTAAGATAGGTGTGATCACTCTTCAAAGAGAGTAATGGAGTTATGTTTGATGGGTGGAAGTAGAATGCTCTGGAGTTACAAAGTGTTATATTTCTCAGATTAGGTGATACTGGTAAGGGAGGATATTTTTCTTTTTTTTTTAATCTTTATTGTTCAGATTATTACAGTTGTTCCTCTTTTTCTCTCCATAGCTCCCCTTTATCTGGCTCCCACCCCACCCTCTGCCCTTACTTCCCGCCCACTGTCCTCATCCATAGGTGTATGGTTTTTGTCCAGTCTCTCTCTGCACCCCCCTCGCCCCTTTACTCTGAGAATTGTCAGTCCACTCCTTTTCTATGCCCCTGATTCTATTATATCACCAATTAATTCTGTTCATCAGATTTTTAATTCACTTGATTTTTAGATTGACTTGTTGATAGATATGCATTTGTTGTTCATAATTTTTATCTTTCCTTTTTCTTCTTCTTCCTCATCTTAAAGAGTACCTTTCAGCATTTCATATAATACTGGTTTGGTGTTGATGAACTGCTTTAGCTTTTTCTTATCTGTGAAGCACTTTATCTGCCCTTCAATTCTGAAAGATACCTTGCTGGGTAGAGTATCCTTGGTTGTAGGTTCTTGCTATTCATCACTTTGAATATTTTTTGCAACTCCCATCTGGCCTGCATAGTTTCTGTTGAGAAATCAGCTGACAATTGTATGGGTGCTCCCTTGTAGGTAACTGTTTTTCTCTTGCTGCTTTTAATAGTCTCTCTTTGTCTTTTGCTCTTGGTATTTTAATTATGATGTGTCTTGGTGTAGTCCTCATTGGATTCATTTTGTTTGGGGTTCTGTGCACTTCCTGGACTTGGAAGTCTATTTCTTTTACCAGGTGGGAGAAATTTTCAATCATTATTTCTTCAAATAGGTTTTCAGTATCTTGCTCTCTCTATTCTTCTGGCACCCCCATAATTCTGATGTTGGTATGCTTGAAGTTGTCCCAGAAGCTCCTTACACTATTTTTCAATTTTGGGATTCTTTTTGCTTTTCCAGTTGAGTGTTTTCTGCTTCTTTGTATTTCAAATCTTTGACTTAATTCTTGTGTTTCTCTAGTTTGCTGTTAGGTCTCTTTATAATTTTTTTTCAGTCAGTATATGTTTAATTTCTAATTGGTCCATTTTCATCTCCACTTGGGTCTTGCTAAATTTATCCATCTTTTCTAGAAAATTCTTTAAAAACCTTATAACCATGGTTTTGAAGTTTATATCTAGTCGTTTGTTTCCTCCATTTATTTTGTTTGTGATTTGTTCCGTTGTCTTTTCATTTTCACTGTTTCCCTGAGTTGGTAGAGCAGCTTTGTGTGCTATGTGTCCTATATGGCCCAGTAGCTCTGCCTCCCCAGTTACCTGAGGTGGACTCTCTTGTTGCACCCCTTTGTGGACTGTGTGTACAGCCTTGATGTAGTTAAGTCTTGATTGCTGTTGGTATCTCTGGGGGGAATTGACCTCCAAGCCAATTGGTTGTGTGGATCAGCTGTGTCAATGCCAGGAGAACTTCCATGCTAGAATCTACCTTAAGACTTGCAAGATTGCAAAAGCCTTTGTGCTGGGTTTGGATGGGGTGGAGTCTCAGGGCGGGGCAGACAACCATGGCTTCCCATCAGCCTCTGGTCTCAGTGTCCCTTGATAATCTCTGCAGCCCTCTCAGTGTGCAGGCGTGCATGCCTCCAGATCTCTGTCCTTCCAGCTCCCCTGAGTTTTTGTGTGCTCCAGGGACCTGTATGAATTTGGGTCCCCAGGGTCTTGGGGTTCAGTGCAGTTGGGAGCTTCAGGCTTCCTCCCACTAGAGAAAGCCTGGGGAACAATCAGCAGTCAGTCCTTTGTGTGTGCACTTTTGCACGCACCTCCAGACCTCTGCCTTTTGCAGCTCCCCTAAGTTTCCCTGTACTCCTCCCTTTTCAAAACAGTCCGACTCCCCTATATGAGTCTTGCCCAGAACTTGGGTTCATTGCAGTAGGATATGGTGTTCAGTGCATTTAGGAGTCCCAATCTTCCACCAGAAGAAGCCAACCAGGCACACCACCCCGTCCTCTCTATGCGTGCGTCTCTGTACCTCAGCTTTTTGCAGCTCCTCTGAGTCTCTGTGAGTCCCTCTCTTTTCTTCTAATTGTAGAATTTCCACTCAGCCAGCTTTCCTGTGGTTCTGGATTATTTCCGTTCTGTCTTTTAGATGTAGTTTTGAAATTGTTGTGTGACAATTTAGGTATTCACCTATGCTGCCATCTTGGTTTCTCAAGGGAGGATATTTTTCATTTATTAAAATAATTTGTTACACCGGTCTCTTACAATTTCCATGTTTATTTTACTTCTCAATAAAAGAGCCATAGATGATAGACTAGATTTATAAAAACGAATGAGAGGGGACTTATACTTTTTCTTCCTTCACAAGAGTTGATATATGTTATGTAGCCCACTAGATACAATTTTTAGGCACATATTTCTGATTGGCACAGAAGGTGCTTTTTGCAATATTGTTTAACTTGATAGAGTAAAGTTTTACATCACAGGAAATATTCAGATCAGATATCTGCCTTTGTGTGGAGTTTGGTTTTGATGCAATGGCTATTTGTTGATTTTGTAGTTTGACAGTGATCTATGATAATATATTTAGAGAGATGTTTTGGTTTTTCATTAGTTAAGACTTTTGAAATGACTTGTCTTTAAATATAAGGTCTCCCTACCACAGAAAGGCACTGGGCATTGCCTGCCTCCTCAACATCTGCTCCCCTTCATTTTCTGCAGCCTTATGATAAGAGTGGATTTAATCCCTTCTCCTACTACCAACGGGGCCATGATTGATGCTCACTCTTGCAAAGTTGTTGATTTAAAATCTGATTTTAAATTATTCTAACTGGAATCAAGCCCAGAAGTGGTGGCTAATAGTTGAAAAGAAATGAAGATTTTCCTTCTGTATAGTGTGGGAAAGATTGTGAGACCTTACATCAATTTTGCTTCTGAAAGACAAGTTAGCCTGTGGATGAAGGTGGCACTTGGAAGAGAATAGAAATGAGAACCTTTCAGTGATACTGAGTGGTCAATTGACTAAATTAATCTGGGCTCCTTACTTCTTTGTGAGATAGAAAAGACCACCTCTGTTGCCTCTGTTGCTGTTGTGGATATGAGGCAAGTGCCTAAATCTCTTCAGTCATTTGTCTTGGTGAGTTGGATATTCTAATATTTGCCATGGATCACATTTTACCCAATGCAGTGAAAATCTAGACACTGAAAAGAGCATTAGACAATCAGTCTTCCTATATTTTAGATTTTAGCTTTGTGTGTTTTTACATTCCTTGAGAGATAATTAAATCGTCAATAAGCAAACATTATCTTTTATTTGCATCTGCACAAAATCACAATGGTGTAGGATAAATAATAAGTAAACAAATGCTAATCTAAAAACTGCCTGCTGTAAAAGAAATTCAATTCTATAACCTGAATATTTTTACTTGCTTTGTTTGTAAGCTATATTGAAATTTTGAAAACAGAAAATGTCTCTGAAAAGTAAATATAAAATCATTGATAATTGCAAATGAATATAAAAGTTTCCCATAAAACAAAATGACTTCTGGCCTGTATTCAATAGTTCATCACAATTTTATAAATGTTATTTGTATTTTGTAAAGCATAAATATAATTATCTATTCCTGCCAGCCCTGACATCTTAGATACCACTATTTTTACAACTAAACATATTTTTCTACCCTAAGTCCCTTTTCCATATTCCCTCACAGCTCCATCCCCATTCATATGTCCCAATAGAAGACTATCCTATTTGAGCTCACAATGGTATTTCTACACATATATGCTCAAGAAATAATAGAGATTGACTTCAGAGACAATGCTTAACAGGAGTGTTCTGAAATTGCACCATTAAAGTCCAGTTCTTTAAGAGTGGTCTTTTAGAGATGCCAGAGAGTCAGCAACTATAACTGTAGGCATAACCTTTTTGCAAAATGCAGGTAAATAATCAAACTGAACTACTAAAAAATTACTAATATATTTCAGTAGAATATGTGCTTTCATCTGAATTGAAGCATTAATTCTAGGATTTGTTAGATATGTTAATTGGTTCAAATCACAATTAACATATGAAAAGGAAAGAAAGAGACACTGAAAAGAGGCTATGAATTAAAGCAGCAAAAGTAGTAATAGAAATAAACCTTACATGTGACAGCCTGTCACGTCCAAGAATAAGGGTTGTGTAGCAAAAAGGCAGCCTTTGCAAAGCAACATGACACTGATCTTCTGGAACGCATCAATGTTGGCCACAAAGACATTTTCTTTGCAAATATTCATGTCATTAATCTTCTTTCAAAAATCACTGAGGTATAAACATGAGGCAGACTTGCGTTTGTACATGGAGAATGTGCAAAAATGAGTGCATTGCACTTTCCATTGCTATCTATTTCTGTTTATATATTATAACTAGGATATAGTATATGAGAGCCTTGATCTTCCGAATGATTGAATTACCTGCCATGTATGTAGAGTCACAATGCATCTTAAAAATATAGAAACTCATGTTTCTGTATGCATTACATTTTTGTTTGCTTTACTAAATCATTCCTATAATGGGCTCTACATTATAGTAATACTGAGATTTACATTATAGTAATACTGTTTACTTCTATATCATGGTATTATAAATGATTCATTACTTTTGTAAATACATACCCACACAGACAGATAATAGACAGATGATAGATGATAGATAGATAGATAGATAGATAGATAGATAGATAGATAGATGATAGATGATAGATAAATGACAGGGAGAGAGATTTATATACAACTTGAAATCATAGCATACAATAGAAAATACAATACATATTAATTTATGTATACAGTTAGCAAACACTATAATATGTACTGAAAGCACTATGTGAGGGTCTAAAGACGAAAGAGAAATTCGTTCCCTATAAGGAAAATAAAGCCAGATATCTCATCACACCATATTTAGATGTACATTCCCTGAGGTTTATAGACATAATCGTGAAAGCTAAAACTCTAAAATGTGACAAGGGGCTTTCACTCTTCAATCTGCTTCCCCTTTTCATAGTAAACAACAATAAGCAACACAAACAAAAAATATGGCTCAAATATGGGCACTTAAATAAATCTATATTCAAAAGTAAGTTATATTAGGTTTTGAAATTAGAAATTAGGTATGACCATGAAACATTTTCATTAAAAATCATTTGGAATTGTGTAACTATATTTTCTTCAGGAGAAAGTAAAAAAAAAGTGTGACCACAAATTCTGGGAAAATGAATTAAAGAAACATGTGTGCCTGTTTTATATTGTATTCTATTGTTTGCACAGAGATGACTGAGAGGCCTAATGAGGTGATCCCAGAATGAACATCATGAACAGCAGTAGTGTAGTACAGCCCCTTAACCACCATATTTCACAGCAGGGAGAAAGTGAACAAAAGTATCACCTTGTTAATATCCATATAAATGATGGTGTTTGTCTAAGACTGCATCTTGAGATAATTAAGATAAATATTCCAAATACAGCATTTTTATAATAAATATGAAGATTGTTTGTAATGAGAAAATATGTCAATATATAATGTAACAAAGATTATAAGAAAGCTCTATAATCAGTTAAATGGATACAAAAGTAATCCATATAGATTAACACTAATTCATGATATAAAACTATTGTAAACTAGGAAGAGAAGAGCTGCTAATTTAGCATCACAGAGTACAGAGCATACCTCAATATTAAAGCAAAACTTTAGAAACACATCTACGTTAAAAATAAGAAGAAGATGCCTAGTCTCACCTTTGTTATTGAGTATATTACTGGTCCTAGATAATATGAGAAAGCAATAAAAAGAAATGAAATATAACAATTGTAAAGTTGTCATTTAAAGATGATACAATTGTGAACATATATAATCTAATGAAATCTGGAAGCAATAAGAATTAATCATAAATTTCACCAGGGTTGCCAGATATAAAAATCAAAATCCAGAAATCAATACCATTTCTATACAACACAAATAATTTTAAAATGTAATAACAGCAAAAATTGTAAGTTACCTAAATAACAAATTTGATAAAAGATGTTTAAGATATGAAGAAAATTATTAAATGTTATTGTATGATATAAGATCTCAGCAAATGAAGAGATCTCAACCCTAGATGAAAATCCTTTGTAAATTATAGATGTTATCCTGTGACAGTTGGTCTGAAAATTCAGATAAACTTCTATTAAAAATAATTTTTGAGTGGAAATTACCAAGGTGATGTAAGAGTAAATGGCTAAGAATTTTCAAAAATATGAAGCATAATAAAGTGTGAGAAAATAAAAGATATAAATAATAATTACCATGTCAGTAATTTGGCATAGATATGTATACCAAAGAAGTGTAGTAAGAACCCAGAATAGAGTGTGTGTGTGTATTGACACAGGCAGATAGCCTTTATCATAACTTTGGCTACTAACTCTCTCTTTTTAATTTCCTCTTCGTTAGTGACATTCCTTTTTTATTAGTTATTAGAGGCCTGTTGCATGAAATTCATGCACTGGGGGGGGGGTTGTCCCTTAGCCCAGCCTGAACCATGTCTAATATGGGGTTTTTCGGGGGATGTCCTACTGCTTGTTTAGGCCTGATCCTGCCGGCTGTCAGCTATCCCTCTCACAATCTGGGACAGCTGACCCTTAACCACTGCCTGCCTGGCTGATTGCCCCAACCACTTCTGCCTGCCAATCTCATCACCTCCTAACCACTCCCCTACTGACCTGATTGACACCTAACTGCTTCCCTGCTAGCCTGATTCCCCCCAGTTGCCCTCCCCTGCTGGCCCAGTCACCTGCAACTGTCCTCCCCTGCTTGCCTAATGGCCCTCAACTATCCTCCCCTGCCAGCCTGATCACCCCCAACTTCTCTCCCCTACTAGCCTGGTATACCCTCAACTACCCTCCCCTATTGGCCTGGTCTCACGCAATTACCCTCCCGATTGGTCTGGTCACCCCATCTGCCCTCCTCTGCTGACTCAATCACCCCCAATTGTCTTCCCCTAATGGCTTGATTGCCCACAACTGCCCTCCCCTGCCGGCCATCTTGTAACGGCCATCTTGTGGTGGTTATCTTATGATGATGTGCGAGTGTCCATCTTGTGATGATGTAGGAAAGCCATCTTGTGATGACTTGAAGGTGCAAGGGCATGAAGGCTACCTACTCATTTATTAGTATAGATTTTATGAGATCTCAGCTATTCTTTAAAATTTACATTTGATAAAAATTTTCATATCATACTTTTAAGAATTAGAAAAATATGTTCAAGCTATTATGCTATATTAAAAGAAACGAACAAGTACACAAGATTTGCTTAAGCTCTTGGATGATAGTTTCATTGATAAGTTAATTCTGAATAGCAGCATCTATTCCTTAACATACAGAACAAAATAACCTATTCTATTCTCTCCTAATTGTTAGTATGAAAATGTTTGCTGTCTTCTAATCATCATGATTTTATAGAAAACCCATTGACTTTACCTCTGGAAGTGTTTAAGTGTTTTTGTTTTTGTTGTTGTTTTTTACCCTTTTGATGTTTTACAGTTTTATTATCAAGTAGCTAGTTATGAGTTTTTGTTTTTATTCTTCAGAACTCAAAATACACTTGAAACTGAGAATTTATATCTTCAATTCTGAAAACTTTTAGCCATATTGACTTTGTATATTTTGATTTTTGTTTAATCATTGAGTCTGGAATTAGCCTTTTGTTTGACATGAAATATGTTTATTCTCTTTTTCTTCCTCTGAGCCATCTGCTTATTCTGAAACAGCTTGGACTTTCTGAGACTCTTACAAAATTAATTATTCTTTTTTCACAAAATTATTCATTTTATGCTTTTTATACTGTCAGTATTTTCTTATTGTGTATCTTTTTATTGCTATTCATTTGAAAAAGAGAAGGAGCTCCATAAATGATTTATCAAATTATTTCAACTGGAAGTTCTCTCATTTGCATATAAAAATCTGTGGAGAAATTGCATAAAGGGCATGTTTCCTGAGTTTGAAATTGGTAAGAAATTTATAGCAAATAATACATACATTGATGGTAGAGTTCAAATTTTAAAATTATTTATGGTTTAATTATTGGCTAAAAAGAAATGTTTAGCAATAATAGCTGTTATTTTCATATTATTAACATAAGTAGAAATTTGGCAACCTGTTCAGCAGTTAATAGATAAAACATCTTAGTGTATTAGTCGTTTAACATGTAATGGGGATTAGTGAAATGTGATTGCTGAATTCCTATAATTGGCCAAAAATAGTTTTGGACTCTGAAAGTATAGCAGTGAATAGAACAGGCTGGCAGAAAATATTTAAAAAATGAAAGATAATACAATTACAGGTTGTGATAAAAGCTATGGATATAAAGGGGGATTTTGCTAGAGAGAAGGACTTGATGAAATTAGGAATTGGGGCAATCCTCTCAAGATATATGTCATTTGTACTGGGACTGAACAAAGGCTGAGGTGATCTCTAGTAATGAATGCTGACACGTGTCTAGGCAAAAGAAACAATTTGCTCAAAAGTACTTAGTTCAAAAAAATAGCTATCTTCTAAAAATTAGCTGAAACAGAAATTGATGGGAAAAGAGGCAAGATATGAATTTGAAAATTGAACAAGGCATAGATCCCCAAAGGATTTTAAGCCATGTTTTGAGTTGGGATTATAATTGAAGTTCAAAGAAAGCCTAGACACAAATTCAAGCAAGCAAGTTAAATTATTTTATACACAGTATATATTTGCCTATATAATACCTGCTGTCATTGATGGCTAAATAGCATTAGCCTTTATAGTAATAAAAATAAATATGCCTACTCACCGGTCCCACTCATTAAATTTGGACTTTGCTGCCATCATCTGGGGTACTAGGCCTGGAGCTCTTGTAGATCTCTTTTTGACCTCTCAATTTACAATATTTAATGCTGTCATTCATTCATCTCTCTCTCTCTCTCTCTCTCTCTCTCTCTCTATATATATATATATATATATATATATATATATATATGGATTTTTCTTGAAGTAGATGATTGATTGTCTAGGACTGAGTGGGCCATTGTTGGTGATGATTAATTTTATGTGTCAGCTTGGCTGGGGCATGGTTCCCAAATAGGTGGTCAAACATTATTCTGGATGTTTTTGTGAAGGTATTATTGGATGAGGTTAACTTTTAAGTCAGTAGACTTTAAGTAAAGCAAATTTCTCTTCATAATGTAATGAGACTTATTTAATCAGTTGAAGGGCACAATTAAGCAAAAGACTGACCTTTTCAGAACAAGGGATTCTGCCAGTAGAAAACTTCCTTCCAACTTGGATTACAACATTGATCTTTCTAGCCAGCCCACCCTGCAGGTTTTAGATTTGCCAACCTCCATAGTTACCTGAGCCAATTTGACAAAAATAAATCTACATATATACATACATTCTGTTGAATTTGTTTCTCTGGAGAATTCTGACTACCCAATGTTTTTTGTATTTGCATATGGATCCCTTCATTGGTGCTAATGGCAACAATATTGTTAAGTTCTGGTGTTTGTGTTTACAGTTAAACTTCCCTGTCCTGATCTCCTCTGGGGAGAGGAATAGTGTTATAGGATCAATTTTTCATTGTTTTATGCTTTATTAATTCAAATTTATTCCTTAGAAGATCAATAAGACCTTATCTTCCTCATGCATTGGGGGCCCTCCATTGGGAGGACTTAAGTCACAAAGCTCACATAACTGCTTGCATGCCTTCTCATGAATATGTATGTAAGAGTAAGTACTTTATTCATACTGTCAGTATAGAATCACTTTGGGGTTGGAGCAATTTCTGAAATCCAGTGATAATGTTCAATTTATGGGACTATTGTTGGAACAACTCATGATTATTTTCTTTTATTATTAAATTACTAGAGGGTTGGTGAACAAAATTTGTGCACTCAGGTGGATGGTCCCTCAGCCCATCCTGTGCCCTTTCACAGTCTGGAACCCCTCAGGTGATGTCCACCCTCCATGTTAGGCGGTTCTCCCTAAGCCTATAGTCAGACATCTCTCTTATAGTCCAGGACCCCTTGCTGCCTACAGTGAGATGGGAGAGGTTCCCTTCACTACTTCTGTGCTTGCCAGTCATGAGCCCAGCTTCTGGCTGAGCGACACTCCCCCTGTGGGAGCACACTGACCACCAGGGGCAGCTCCTGCATTGAGAATCTGCCCTTTGGTGGTCAGTGTGCATCAAAGCTAGCAGTCATTCTGCCATTTGATCAATTTGCATATTAGAATTTTATTATATAGTATAATTATATAATATTTAAATTATAGAATGTACCAGTACTAGAGGCCCAGTACATGAATCCGTGCACCGATGGGGTCCCATAGCTAGGTCTGTGGGGATCTGGCTGAAACCAGATCTCTGACATCCCCTGAATCTGTGCACCAGGCCTCTAGTATACATAAAAAATCTTTGGTTAATCTCTTATCCTCCTCTCCCTTACCTCCCTTTCATCAGTCTGTTCCATGTTTCCATGCCTGTGGTTTCCACTACTGCATTGATTGTCTGCCGCCTGTGGTCAGCGTGCATCATAGCTAATGGTTGAAGGGTTGGCCAGTCACCCCAGAAAAAAAAAAAACACAACTTTTATTCAGTATGATATTACTGATATCATATCAGATATTACTTCAGCAAAATCAGATTTACATAAGGTTATTAAGTTTACTGTGAAACTCATTAAACTAGAAATTTATATTTATGAGTATTTAATGTTTCTCCCTAAAAAGTGCCTGAAACTGATGAATTATTTTCATCATTTTAGTTACATTGGAGGATATGACTCATTGATACAATTATTTTCATATTTAACTCTGAATAATTTAACTGTATCATTTTTATGTTATAAACCCTACTGTTGTCATATATGCATTTTTATAAAATGTAAGTTCATTTAAAAACATTATCTGCATTTTATATTTTACATTTTCCCTCTTTAGTAAATGGCTGATACTTTGCCTTCTTCCAAAATGGAGGAAAAATAGCTTGAAAAAGCATGAAATATACCAGATAAAGTTAAAAGAAAAGAAAATTGATAAAAGAAAAATGAAATGATAAAATAAGATGAAACAAGCCTGAATTTAATAAGAGCCTATGAACTTATTTATATTGCAAAGTTTGGTCAAATATTGTTCCTCAGTTTACTAACAGAGCAAAAATATAAGCAATCTGCATTTCAGAAAAAAAAATTCAGGCATTAAGAAGAAAAGGATGCAGTCTCATATATTGAAATTGAGGCTTATGGAAAGATATACCAGTTATGATTATTGGTTCCTATTATAATTTAATATCAGAAATGTGAAATAAAGTTTCAAAAGGCATGTGATGTTATTGACTCTATTAAAACCTCTCTCAGTTTTAATATAGATATGATTTCATAAATTTGTAAGTGCTCCATAAACTTATCCATTGTTTTGGATGCTGCTATTATAATCAGTTAATCTGAAAATGGTGTGTGTGTGTGTGTGTGTGTGTGTTTTGAGTGTGCTTAAGAATTATTTAAATTATTCTCAGATTCATTAGAATTCATGAGCTTATTTCTTAATGTTATTTGACAGAGTTTTTGCAATATTTTAACTATATTTATGAAAAATCAAATCTCCAAGAATAATAAATAACTTGAGACACAGATATTTTCTATCAAATAAGTGCAAGTATTTGTGTCAAGCAAATACAGAAAGGGGAAGATTTCCTAAGGAGTATATGTAAGACCACTCAAGAATGCCATTTTTCGTGCAAGGCACATCTATGTAATTAAATGTAATTCTATCAGCAAGTGCATAGTGAGGAACTAGACTGGGAGGTTTTATGGTTCCCATTGGTAGTGCCTGTGCTGACTAGATAATCTGCTCAATAAGTATTTCTATAGCTTCTCTCTTTTGTCCACTATTCCATTCTCTCCACTTACAAGAGTGCCTGGCACCGAATAGTGCTTGACAAATATTTACTAATTGAAATATTGAAAGAAATGAATAAGTTCTGAGAATTCAGATGAAGGAGGGTCATTAACTGTACTCTAAGAATAAAAGATAGTATTTTAGACAATTTAGTACACATTATACGATGCAGAAAGTAATGACATCTGTTAAATTGAAATAGGAAGCCTTGAACACCTGTTTTAAAGCCACAAATATAAGTTAAAAGGGAAAATATTGAAAGACACCAGATGTATAACTATTTCCTGCAAAGCCTAATATCATGAAATAAACTTATACCTACAAGCATTTATTGGGATCCTGATGGGTTGTTTTTTTATGGTTATTATTATTATTATTATTATTATTATTATTATTTGCTTTTGTAAAGAAAAGGTAGATCTTCAGGACCATCAGAGAAAGCCAAGCAAAATTGTTTAGTTCATCCATCTTGGCACTGACACATACTCTGGATGATTTTCTCTTTATTGTTTTCTCTTTAATGAGCCTTCTAAATAACAGTCTGGAGTTAGACATACTACCAACATTGTATACCTCCAGCTAAGGGATCTAATTATATCAGTTAACATAGACCTCAGTAAAGGATAGAACATATCTGTTGTGAGACATATCAACACATATAAACACTTAAAGTTGTTTTATTCCGATTCCTGAATAAAATTCTTAGTGGATCTATTTTTAATAAGATGCTACAACAACAACAACAACACAAACAATAAAATAATACAGGAAAGCAAACTTATCAGCCCACCAACCAAGGACTAAGTGTTAATAAACAAGACTTATTCCTGTTGATGGAGGCATGAATCATTAACATCCAAAGCTTAAGCAAGTTCAGTAAAACATAACTTTATCTTTTAGGTTGAACTATAAATGTAGGAATCCTGAAGCATTTTGTGTTCTCAATATGGATTGTGTAACTAGGAAGTGAATGCTGGACCTGCTTCCCAAAGCCATTCCTTTTCTGGTTAATTTTCGTGGAATTTAGGAAATATTTGCCTTGCATCACATCTTTTTGTTTTACTTTATTTTTATTGTTACAGTATTACAGATGTCCCCATTCCCCCCAGGACTCAGCCCCCTTCTCTCTAACATCGCACTGTTGTCTGTATCTATAGGTTATACATATATGTTCTTTGGATACAGAACATATATACATATATGTTCTGTTGTCTGTATCTATAGGTTATACATATATGTTCTTTGGATAATCCCTTCACCTTCTTTCATCCAATCCTCCTCACCCATCCTCTCTGATAGCTGTCACTCTGCTCCATCTTTACATCAATAATGTATAATGTATTTATTCCCAGTATTAGTGACATCTGAAAACAATAATGTCTTCCATAACCATAACCTATTAAAATTGATTAAACCATCACCTTGTTTGGGAAAGCTGTACTAAGAGAATTACTGAACAAAAGACCCAGGTGTTAGGAGCATTAATGAGCAAAAATTTTCATCTCCAGAAATGTAGCGGTGCATAGAGCAACATAATAGCCTTCTGCATTTCCAAGGAACTTGGAATGACTTCCTACTGTTGAAAACTAAGGAGTATGCAATTATTGGATAAAAAAAAACATTTGTGTAATGACAGTTACGCAATAGCAGTTGTGATCTGCCATTGACCGCTATGTTATAGCAATATTCATCTACTAATTTGAAGTAAAGGTGTCAATTGCAGTGATCATTTTGTAAATAAAAAACATTAGGATTTCCTGAGATTTCATTCTCAGCTTCCCTTTTTCAAAAAGAATATAAATCGTAAAAATAAATTTCAAATATGCAGATTTCCAGTCTATTGCACTTTATATAAAAATTCAAATATGCCTGGGGAATATTTCTGTATTAGTTATTATTCAAAGGTATAATCCTAGGGATAGTTGTGTGTATGTGTGTGTGTGTGTGTGCATGCAAGTATATTATTTCTCCTAGTTAAATGTTCTTTTCATCAGGAGAAAATCTTTCCTGTTGGTTCACAAGAGCTTAATACACCTAGATTTGGTAGCTGAAACACTGTGAGCCTTACTTATGTCATGTACATAATTTAAAGAAAGTGTCAGCCCTTAAATAGGGACAGAGCTCCTTTAACTGAAAAGTATAGTCATGCAAGGAAGTTTTATAGCAATATAAAATATGAATTCTAACACTATAATGTTGAGATTTGCAGCCTCATGAGCTGTATTTCAGATGCTTGTATATTGTGCTAAATAATAAATTATATCAACATTAATCTGCAATTTTTAATATTTATAAAAATAACTACTCTGTTTACAGAAGGGTTAGTCACCAGGCACTGCTTACAATTCAATCCTCATGATGAAATTATAAGGAGCTATTACCCCTCCCCATTGAGTAAATGAGGAAACTGTTGCTCATAGGGGTTGGTTTAACCAATATATTACAGAGAAAAGAAGTAGAGAGGCAAAGACACCTTAACATCTGACTCCAAACTCAGTTATCAGCTTCAGTGCCATTCTGTATGCACTCAACAGCACCATCAACATTCCACTCATCAGTCACTTTGAAATGTCAATTTTTCAACTAAAATACCATGCTTTAATTGATGAAGCAGCAGTGTATTGAAGAGCTAAATTTCTAAACTCCAAGGCATTTCAATAGCTGTGCCAGATAAACCGAAGTGCCGTAGCCCAGAATTCAAGTTGCCATGCTATGTAACCTGGCTCTGCCCTTCATAGCTCTGTAAACTTGGCCAAGTTTACTTTTGTGCCTCCATATCTTCTTGTTTAAAATAGAAATTAATAATCAGTGTATAGGTTAAATAATTCAATACATATAAGAGCTGACTGTTCTGGTATATGAGAAGTACTCAACACAGGTTTATTATTATTAAGATAATTATTTATTGCCCATATGAAGTTTTTCTATATTTATGGTCTTTTTTGTACAGTCACCAAATTATATCCAATCAACTTGCAATAAAAGTATGTAACATTTACTCTATTCAATACCAGGGACCATAATATGTTAAATAGTTTTTAACAAAAAGATTTGATACTAGTACAATTTTTCTGCTTTTTAATATTAAGCATAATTATTAACAGAGGACATTTCTCAACTTCTGATGCCATAAGTTGCTTTTATAAATAATCATATATAAGCTTATATTCATCATATCTATAAGCCTAAAGAGATCTACGTAGGTATATATATATATATATATATATATATATATATATATATATATATTAGTTATCACAGTTCAGCCCATTTCTTCCACGTTATGTCACTCGAAGTAAATGACACTGTGCCAGACACCTGTTAGGTGATAAATGTATGTTTGTTAATTTACAGTGAGATATTAAAATATATTCTGTCACTATCTTATCCTAAATGGCAATGAATTGTTAACATGTACATTTCAACAAAATATGTATGCGTCCAGAGAACATTAGCCAGATGCTCTGTGTACTTGTAACCTACACAGTGAAGATATATTTGACCTACTCCTCTTATCAAAGGCCTTTTCCAGTATTAGGAGCAGAGATGATGATGATGATGATGATGATGATTATTCTTAGGCCATGTACCTAGTAATAATAGGTACATGGCCTAATTATAGTGGACATCTTCTTGGAAATTGTTTCTGTATGTCTTTGATTGTGATTGTGCTGAAGGAATATGATAAATCCAGTAATGAGATGGCTGAAGCTCCTTAGGTCCTTGTCCTGTTATAGTCTTTTCATGATCACAACCCAGAGCTCATTAATAGTCTGCTGTTCTGACAATTTTCCCTGGCGCAGTGCCAAAAATTGTGCATCTGGGCAAGTAATGCAAGCAGAAAAGCCCTAGCTGAACTGAGGGTGTCTAATACCAATTATGCTTTTTATATTGGTTATTAATCTCTAATTTTCATGTATGTGATTTCCAAGAAGCAGTAGATGTTTTGGTTTCTGTGGTATTTTTTAGGGGAAGGATTTTGGATTTTGAATCAAGTGTTTCCACATGGGTACATTCATTGCTTATATAATCAGAAAGTTTTAATTTCCCCAAGATATTCTTTCAAACAAACAAACAAACAAACAAAGAATATTTAAACCTTAAACCAAGTTACTTTTTATTAAATTATAGCAAATCAAAAAATATATGCATTATTAGAATGAAGAATATAGACAACTGATAAATTAAAATTGAAAAGCAAAGGGCAATTCAAATGAGGGGGGAAAAGTTTGTAACTATAACAGTTAAGTCCTAAAATAAAGTTTATTTTGAATTATAATTTTAGAAGTAGATAATTTTCTTGATAGAAGTATGTTGCTACATTAAAAAGACAAGATTTGATAAAAAATAAAATAAATCTTTTTCTAATTTTCCATACAGTTTAATTGTGAACACTTCAACAACAATTCCATGATGAATTTAGAAGTTATATTCTTTTGTTTCTGTGACAGTAAATATTTAATTCATAATTAGAATAAATAATTAGTAAAATATTGGAGGACCTATTAACCTCAGGCATGTATAACAATATAACTCTATATTGTCAACCTTTATAAAAATGCAGAGATATATTAATTTTAGATACATTATACAGCCAGTGTTTGCAGGATTTGATATCCTTACTTAGGAATTCAGAGAACAGTTTTATTAACACATTTTAAAAACAGTTTTTTTAATATTTGTTAAGAAATAATCTGTAAAATATGTATATTGTTTTCAATTGCACTAAGGCAAAGTGACTATTTCTTCTTTTCCTTTTCTTTTTTTTATTTTTATTTTTATAAATGACTTGGAGAAAGCCTCAGCAAAAAGATACCAAATCTTAAAATTTATTATTGTCAATAGTCTGCCTGACCTTTACTTTAACTTCATCTTGGCTGTCAGTAATAATCCAAGGTTGCTCTTGCAGTGATAAAATGAAAGATTTTGCATATTGAATCTCTGGGTCTCCTTGAAAGTGTTCAGATATCACAGTCATTTATTCCATTGTCAGAGCAAGGTCCATTATGAAAGCCCATTCGTCTTTGCTTGAAGATAAAGAGTGGAGAAATTCCACTTCTGCCTTGAATCAAGTACTAACAACTTCAGGGCCCTTAGATATATCAATATGCTGACTTGTTGTAGGTCTAGGATCTCTCTCTCCCTCTCTCTCTCTCTCTCTCAGCCTCAGCTCCAGGCACTGGTTGCTTAAAAGTTCGTTTTACCATTATAATACAAATGTGTGTGGCACATAAAATGTTTTCCACATACCTGAGACTTTTGAAGTGGACTTTTTGTCTGTTTTATTCTTTTTTTCAGTTTCAACCAACACGCTAGATTACTAGTGGAACTTTGAAAAAGGCTTGCTTTACCTATGTAGAATAATAATAGCTATAGGAATCACCATAATACTTTACTATAAATATCCAACTTCAATATTTTACTTTGAAATGCTAACATTTTATTTATTTATGATCAAATATTCTCATATACTAATTGTTCAGAAGACACAACCATTTCTAAAAGCTGCATTGAATTAGTCATTCCAACTTATAAGATAATGTAGGAAATACACACTGTGCAGAGTAAAGATAGTAAATACACATATTATTAGTTGGTGATTTTTCCCCAAACTTCAATTCAGATAAAGATGATGATTAGTCTGGCATGCAAAATCCCATATTCCTAAAGTTGCCACCTCTGAATAACTTTAGAACAAGAACTTTATTTTAGGCACTTTATTCCCTACTCCAACAGATAAACGTTGAGTCTTTGGTTTTAGTCTCAGACTTATTCACAATATGGAAAATAAAGACTGAAAGCATCTTACCTTGTCAACACATGTGGACAGGACCAAGTGGGCACTCAACACTCAGAATATTATGAGACATAAGGAGAGAGATGTACAGAGAGGAAACAACCTAGGGAGGAGGTTGAGTTTCCCAGGGAAGCTGTAGCAAATGACCAAAATATTGGTGGCTTAAAATTACAGAAATTACTCTCTTACAGTTCAAAGCCAGGATGTCCAAAGGGTTGTGCTATCCTTGGAGATTCTAAGAGATAATTCATTCCTTGGCTCTTCTAGTTTCTGATGGCTGACAGCAACTCTTTGCTGGTGGCCTCATTACTCCCACCTGTAACTTTTCTTCCAGCACTTTCTTCTCTCTGTATGTCTAATCCCCCTTGGACTCTCTTATAAAGGCACTATGATGGATGGCATCTAGGGCCCACTCTAGAATGATCCCCTCATCTCTAGCCATTTAACTCAATCATACTTGCAAGTGTCATTTTGCCAAATAAGGCCACATTTACAAGTTCCAGAGGTTGTTGATACATAGACATCTCTTTCAAGTATGGGTGGCATTTTCCAGTATACCACAGGCTAGTTACCATTACTGCCGTGAAAGGCAAAGGAGAAATCCAATTTTCAGCGATTTTTTTACACAGCTATGTTTATGATGAAATATATATCCTCAAATCAGAACAATCCTCTATGTGGTAAAATAAATTTTTAAAAAGCACCAATAAAGTAATGTTTTTTATGCTATTAAAAAATAATCATATTTGCCGAAGCTGATTTGGCTCAGTGGGTAGAGTGTCAGCCTGTAGACTGAAGGGACTCAGGTTCGATTCCGGTCAAGGGCATGTACCTTGGTTGCAGGCACATCCCCAGTAGGGGGCGTGCAGGAGGCAGCTGAACTCGATGTTTCTCTCTCATCGATGTTTCTAGCTCTCTATCCCTCTCCCTTCCTCTCTGCGAAAAATCAATAAAACATATTTAAAAAAATAATCATATTCAAAGTACCAAATAATTTAGAATAGTATGGAAGTTTTGGGACAACCATCAAAACCCCTTTGAAATATGCGCATTTTTTATTCTGATTGGTGCAAAATAAAAATTGAGAAAATCGCTATTTCTACTTTATTAATATTTGATGTAAAAAAATAGCCCTAACTGGTTTGGCTCAGTCGGCCTGCCCACTGAAGGGTCCCAGCTTTGATCGCAGTCAAGGGCATGTACCTGGGTTGCAGGCATATCTCCAGCAGCAAGTGTGTAGGAGGCAGATGATCGATGTTACTCTCTCATCAGTGTTTCTAACTCTATCCCTCTCCCTTCCTCTCTGTAAAATATCAATAAAATGTATTTAAAAACTAAAAAAATAAACAAAACTGAGATTAGCTATATTAACATATAATACAATTGATTGTCATTGGCAGGATAAAAAGGAAATTCTTTTGAATGACTTTAATAATGTTTTAATTTATTCCTGACAAAGGAAGTACATACATTCATTTTTAAAATATGTGATGATAAAGCCCGTTAAAATGTGAATTAATTTAATTAGTTGGCAGTCTTTGGTTGTATGCTGAGGGGATGGGGGAAGCACTTTCTTTAATGCTTTTGTATTTCTTTAAGGAACTGAACTAACTTCCCTTGATGCAAAAATCAGTATGGAGAATTCATCTGCTAAAATGCAAACTAGGGGTGTTTTCTATAGCTATTCTTGGGCATACTCAAATCAAGCTTTTTGAGGCTCAAATTGGCTGCCTCGAACACCCCCTTATTTACATAAACTCTGGGGCTTTTGCAGCCATCTCCATTGTGCAGTGGCGTTTTCCTGCATGCATCCTGATGAGACTTGTGCAAAAATGCATAAATTTCTCATCCAATCAAAGGCTGACCTGGGGGAAACTGGCAGGCGGTGGGCAGAGTAGAAGATTACTAAATTGGCAATTCTTTTTTAACTCCAATAGTCATTTGGGTGAAATGAACCAGATCTTAAAGAGGGCAGCAGTATTGGTCTAAATAGAAGCAGAATAGAATGCCTTTGACTCATGGAAAGATACAGACACGAGAAACATACAAAGAATGATCGGGAATAGAAGATGGAAGATCAACTTGG